>JAJMLL010000010.1:0-115027 GCA_030569655.1 Yamadazyma tallmaniae | reverse complement strand
AAAGAATCGCCATTTGCTTCTTTGAATGAAAAGAAAGAATCACCATTTGCTTCTTTGAATGAAAAGAAAGAATCACCATTTGCTTCATTGAATGAAAAGAAAGAATCGCCATTTGCTTCATTGAATGAAAAGAAAGAATCACCATTTGCTTCATTAAACGATAAAAAAGAATCGCCATTTGCTTCATTGAATGAAAAGAAAGAATCGCCATTTGCTTCATTAAACGATAAAAAAGAATCTCCTTTCAGCCAATTCAATAAACCAAAAGAATCAAAAGAAGGTATATCTTCAGGTTTCGGGAAAAATGGAACTTCATTTAGTACCGAACCTGTGAAGGAATCACCATTTGCAAATTTGCTGTCTTCAAAATCAGTATTCGAACAAGAAAAGAAACCTACATTGTTTGGACAAACCTCAAATTCATTATTCGGCCAATCCGAGAAGAAGGAATCATTATTTGGCGAACCTGAAAAGACTTCATTATTTGGCCAACCTGAAAAGACTTCATTATTTGGCCAACCCGAGAAAAGCCCATTACTTTCTGACAATAAGACCAGTTTTGGAGCAAATTTTGGTGTTGCTGAACAGGGGTCTACATTGTTTGGATCTAGTGACACAACATCTGTTTCATTTAACTCTGAAAATAAGGAGGCTGGTCTGCTTCTGAAGCAGTTATTTTCATCCAGTACAGACAAAGACACCAAAGCTGATACCGGATCGCTTTTTGGCTCATTAAGTTTAGGAGATAACAAACCTTTGTTCGAACCAGTTGAAAAGAACGAGCCTTTGTTTGGAATTGGAGCCAACAAAGAGAAGCCTGCTTTCGGGTTTGAAGATGTTACTAAAACAAAGCCTAGCTCTTCTTTTGGAAAGGTCGCTGAGCCTGAATCCACAACAGAAGAGGAAGATTCTGAAGAAGATGAAGAACAACAACAAGAAGCAGCGAATGTCTTGGACAAAGAAACTGAAGTAGAATCAGAATCAGAGAATGTCTTGGACAAAGAAACTGAAGTAGAATCAGAGAATGTCTTGGACAAAGAAACTGAAGTAGAATCAGAATCAGAACGATTACAACATAAAACCGAACAGGTCTACGAAGAAAGCTCGGAAGAAGAATTGGTCCCTCTTGAACAATTAAAACTCAACTATTTCCAAGATTTCACTAAACCAATCAGTTCCACCGGAAATGAAATTCAAGATAAAATCACACAAATCATGAATGTGACCCACGCCAACACTTCAGTTCTTTTCCAGAACTCTTACATGGTGATGGAATACCTTCAGGAAAACAGAGTGGAGGATTATGATGAGCGAATGATATTTGATGCTGAAGTTGCCAGAATCGGTATTGTAAGTGCATTGAAACAGGAAGCAGAAGCAAGAAGAACACAAGCAAAAACCAGCAAAACTACCTTGAATGAACTCAACATCAGAGCAGAAGCATTGAAAAATAACACCCACCACGATTCGGTAATGCAATTTCAAGTTGAAAAGGCATTGGCTGAATTAAGCACCTATCTCCTGGAAATTACAGAACCCAACCAGAGGCCCTTGGACTACAAAAACGAAGTGCTCCAAACCAGCTTACGAACCAAGTTGACCCATGTACACCTTCTCAAGGACAAACTCATCAAAGCAATGCTTCCGTTGAAGACACAACTAGCTGGCAGTGAGATCACAGTGGACACAGTGACCAAAATCCTCTACCAGGTCAACGAAGTGGTGATGAAGAAGTCAGAAGCATTCACCAACATTGTACAGAGGATAGAGCACCTACAGCCCCACAATAGCTTGAGCCAGAACCTCAAGTCTACCAACAAGCTTGGAAAAAGGATGCAGATTTGTGCAAAAACCGACCCCAAGCCCAAATTCCAACGTGTGAGGCCCGTGGGATTGCAGTAATTGTAATAAAACTTAATATATATTTAGTCCCAACACCTACGGCCAGAATCAGATTGTAGATTGAAACGTCACGACATATTGACGACGCGACACAGAGACATTTTGCGATCAGTACAGATTTCAGTTTGTGCATCAGAATCGACTCAGCAGTTGTGACAACTCACATTGGAACAACGTTGGCGATAGGGCAAAGAAAACCTTGGGACACGCGACAAAGGTATCATATATTGTTAGACGGTTTCTTCCCGGGCAATTGGTTCTACGCTGCAAAGTAAACGCCAACACACAAACTTTTAATTGCCGCCATGGTAGATTTGATTGGGTCCCAGGTCAATGTTCCTGGAACCAGAGGAAAGGCTATACTACGCTACACTGGTAGCATACACGGTAAGAACGGGGTATTTGCTGGTCTAGAATTGGTAGGCTCTATAGCCATGACTAGAGGAAAAAACAACGGTGATGTTGATGGGGTTGGGTATTTCTCAGTACAACAGCCTATGTCTGGGTTGTTTCTACCGTTAGATAGGCTTCAGTCTGTGAATCCTCACATAGACTTCACAAGAGACATGATAAATGAAATAGATAAGGATGCACCACTATTGGTGAACTACGCCGAAGCCCATCCATTTAACGAAGATCCTAGTAACATTCCCCGGCCGTTTCTGGCAGATGGAACCAATTCCAGGTACTTGAATTCCCCAACGCTCCGTTCTTCGGTTTCAAAATCCACCTTGAATGCATCTACCTTGAATATAGCCAAATCCAGAGCCTATGACCACAGATCGCTGTCTTCTTCTATGGGGTCTATTAATAAGAGTCCCCAATTCTCAGCTTACAGAGCACAATCGTTTAGCTTTGATCCTCGCAATAGTCCGTTATTCAGGCGCTACACCAGTGGTAGTAGTAACAGCCCTTTGGAAGCTGAATTGTTCGAATTAAGAGCCAAGTACGAAAAGAGCGAAAGGGACATGGTTGATAAGATAAGTATATTGAATGAAATGAGGGAAACTGTCCAGGAACTACAGCCCATATTGAAGCAATACGAAAATGAATTGAACGACAAAGACAAAAAGATCCATAAAATCAAAACCGAGTTTGAAGCTGCCAGAGAAGACTGGAGACAAAATCTAGACATCATGGTCAGTACCTACGAGGCCAATGAGAATTTCTATGAGACAAAGATCAAAGAGTTGCAGAAGAAAATCAAAGATGGCTCCAATCCACCTTCACAAGAATTAGATGACCTCAAGTCTAAGTATCAGGAGTTAGAGAGCGTCAACGAAAAGTATGAGGAGTCACTAAGGGAATTGAAAGTCAAAGAAGACTTGGAATTATCACTCAACCTGAGGATCAAAGAACTTGAAGGTAGAGATGATACCGAGATAATAAAAATTTTGAATTTTCAGGTTTCAGAATCCAAAAAGCAGGTTTTGGAGTCCGAAAGAGAACTTGCTGAACATAAAAAGGAAAACGAGAGTTTGTCGAAACAGCTTGTGGAATTAACAAAGTTTCCAGGAACATTCACAGTCTCTGAATCCCAACAGAATAAGCAGATAGAAGAGCTTTTAGGCAGAGTTGAAGAGTTGAAGATGGAGAAAAAGGAACTTTTACACCTCAAAGATCAAACGGATGAACTGCAAATCAAGTTCGAAAACCTGCAAAAAGAAAACATGGAATTGAAGGCAGAAATTGAGGGCTTGAAGCAACAAAACGAGGAAGTAAACAGAAACGCCGCCGAATTGATACAAAGCAATAAAGACTTTAAGCAAAGCAGTGAAGAATCAATGAGTAAATATCAAGAGTTGAAGCAAAAAAACGATGAGTTGAATAAAGAAATTGAAAGAAGCAATTCGTTTCAAAAACTTGAAGATACCAACTCCGAAATCAGAAAGTTGCATGACGAAATCAGACAGATGAAACATCAGTTGCAGACCAAGAATGAAGAAATGGAAAACTTGGAAGACGTTTTGGATCTCAAGATGAAAGAAATCAGTGACTTGAATGCCAAGGTAGAAAATGCAGAGGCTTCAGACTACAAAGACCTTAAAGAATCCAATTTTTTCAAAGATCAAGAAATAAAAGCATTGCAACAACAACTAGACAAGTTGAATGGAAACTTGGTTTCCCAAAAGAAAATGATAAAGGATTTACAAACGAGTAAATCCACTAACGATACCAACGATAATAACGACATAGACGACACAAATGCCAAACACAAACATCTTCTTCAAGAAAAAGACAATATAATCAAGGAGTTAGAAAGAAAATTGCAGGAATCCATAACCAACGAAATCGATACCCTAAACATCAACGATGCGGCAGTAATCAACGAAATGACATTTTTAAAGGAAATCGAGGAGTTGAAACAGCAAATTGCAGCCAGACCATCAATAGAGGAATTGGTAGAGTTGCAAGACAGCATCGACGAGATGCTGAGACTCCACAACAACGAGATTTTCTTCAAGGATGAAGAAATGAAAAAGGTGTTGGCAGAAAATAACAAGCTTCAGGTTCGTATAGAACGGATCTTGGAAGGCTCTATCGCAACCAGCAGAGTCAGTGATAATACTAGTCATGAAAGCATATCGATAAGCGACTTGCCAGTGTATAAACCTGAAACCGATATTGATCCAAGTGATGGAAAGGATAACTGGTGTGGGTTATGTGAGAGGGACGGACACAGCAGTGTAAACTGTCCTTATGAAAATGATATATTTTAATAGGAGGCACAGAAGTACATTCTTACGATTGTCATGAATCATAGCATCTTGTTTATCTTTTCAAAGTGAATTTGTGCCTTTTAATGTTACAGAATTTATTTATGCTACATTCAGAATTATTTATGCTACATTCAGAATTATTTATGCTACATTCAGAATTATTTATGCTAAATTCAGAATTATTTATGCTACATTCAGAATTATTTATGCTACATTCAGAATTTATTTATTTCTATCTTATGGTATCTTCGAAACCACCAAATACACCACGCCCAATCACCTGAACTCTTTGTAAAGGCACTATAAAAAAGTGTCGTGACAAAATCGCGAGTTGAAAATTGTTTTCATAAACGATCTGGCGGCAATCGACACTCAGTGATATAGCGCAGCAACAGCACCAATTGCACTATGACTGATCCACACCCCGAGTATGTGGGAAACTTAGCACAACCGAAAAATCCCAATCAAGAACCGATAGAAAATGGCCCTTATTCCAGTGATCATCCGGTTGAAGATTTGAGCCACGGTCTCAATAATTTGATACTACACGATGGCGTAGCTGCTACTGATGTGACCGATGATTTTTCCAAGTTTACTGTGGGTCTGGACGTAGATGAAAGTTTATCCGAGGTCCCCAGGCCTTCTGGTAATGTTTTAGACCATAGAATGGATTCAAATGATGTTCCTGAACCGGTTTACACCAACGGTCATGAGTTTGTACAGTCCCCAGAATCGAAGGAAGACTTGCCTACTTTGATAGGAGAAAAATCCACGTATGAAGTTAGAAATGAATTGGGCTTGGACGGTCATCATGATCAACTATTTACTCCCGACCAGGAAGCCTTACAGCCTGATTTCATGCAAGCTACAGATAACACAACTAGTCAGACTAGTCTTCCATGGGAAGCTGAGCAAGAAGGAGCATTACCTTGGGATGAAAAGAATCAACAATTACCCTGGGATGACAAGAAAGACGCACATTGGGATACCCCACAACAAGAATCATTACCTTGGGATAACAACAATAATGAAGCGTTACCATCTGAAAGTAACATTGAAAAATCGTTGCCCTGGGAAACAAGTGCTAATGATACAGTCATTCATACAATGGCTGAAAACTTGCACGAACAAACAGAACACATGGAAGAAATGCAAGCACCACCATGGGAACAACCACTGGATGAACCACAAGGGGCTCCATTTTTTGCAGCTTTGGTTTCTAGAGAGAATGATCAACCAGTAAATTCTGATCCACAAGAAACTGAAATTGAGCCAGTGCAATCACTGACAGAGGAGCCAGAACCCAAGTCTACCGAAGAAGACTTCTTTTCCAGTCTTGGAAACCAATCTGTACCACAGGAAGAGCCCGAAGTACTGAATCCTGGAGAAATTCAACAGCCCCAAATTCAGCTGTCTGTAGTGGAAGAACAGCAAACTGAAGAACCTCGTGTTGAAGTGCCAACTGAAACCTCCAAATTAGCATTCTTGGATGACGAATTTTTAAATGAAGAACCAAATTTCAGTGCTGTCGAACCAAAAATAGAAGAAAACGAAGCCTCAAAACCAGTTGATAATCTTTCAAAGTTGGATTTCCTCGAAGACGACTTCTTGATGGATGATGACTTATTAGATGAACCTTCGCTTCCTCAAGCTTCAGAGCCAGCAATGAAAGGTGTGTTTGCTCATCCGCATCACGACTATACACCAACTGCTCCAAACCAAGCAAATTTTTACAAACCTCCTATTCAAACCAAGCAGGTTACAAATGAAGAATATAAACAGAATGAGAAAACTAAAAAGAAGAACGATGCTTATGATTTTCCAGTCAACTTGTTGCCTCACTCCAAATCTGTTTCTAGGCCTACTCCTAGCAGTAAATATGCTCCTGAGACTTCAAGTAGTTCAATTCCTACTATTCATTCTGTCCCACCAAAGTCTGGTTCTTCTTCCACCGCTTCAGTCGCAAGCATTCAATTACCTGGCACACAGAACTTCAAGGCAGATTCCTCGCCTGTGTTAACTGCTAATTCGAAACCAGCTCCTAAGAAATCATTTTTTGAAGAATTGCCTATTCCTATGCCTACTGCTGCAAAAAAGCCGGCCAGAGCTAACTATGCTTCAATAGGAAAAAGTAATGGTGTAGGTAATTCTCCTGTTGCAACGAAACCTCCTATGCAAGCTCCAAAAATGCAAGTTCCGCCTGTCAATCCATATGCAAAGATTTCAGAGGAGAACAAGGTTCAACAACAGAGTCAGGTACCTTACACACCTAATTATTCCCAGGTGCCAAATAATGCTGGACCTACTCCTCAGGTTTCTAGCCAGTATACCCCTAGCCAGTATGCTCCAGGACCTGTTCCTCAGGTTCCTAATCAGTATGCCCCTGGTCAGCAAGCAGGACCTAGTCCTAATCAGTATGCCCCTGGTCAACAAGCAGGACCTGTTCCTAATCAGTATGCTCCGTCTTCCCTGTTCCAGTTTCCACCTCCTGCTATTCAACAGCCATTTCCTTCAGTATCTCAACAGCCAATTAGAAAAGCCTCGAATCCTTCGCCGATGTTGAATACACTTGTTCCAAAGGTAGCTAGTAGTCAAACCAGTCCATATGTTCCTAACTCAGGCCCATATGCTCCAAGTAATCACTACAAGGCACATTCTAGAACCAGTTCGTTGATTGGAGGAAAAGGCAAAGAGATTAACCCCTATGCACCTGCGCTACCACCTCTTGCTCAGGGAGCACCAGGTCAATTACCAGGTCCAGGTCCTGTACCAGTTTCTGGTCAAATTCCACCTGGTCAACTTCTTCCATCAATTACAGGTCAAGTTCAAAACCAAACTCTCGGGGTGCCTCCTCCAAAAACAACCACCTTGTCTCCAAACCCAACCTCAGTTCAACCAGGCCTCATGCCAGTAAGACCAAGGGGAGTTTCAAATCCTAAAACTGGTATATATGGAAGAGCCCACTCAAAATCATTGGGTAAAGTCCAAAATCCTGCTGCTCTTTTGAAAAGACAGTTCCCAATTTTTAACTGGAATCAAAGCAACCAGGTGTCATTGTTGATTCCTTCTAATGTCACCAGCTTTCAGTCCAGTGTGGGAAACATTCAGATCAGAGAAGCTAGTTCACTTTTCATGGATAAAGACTTGTTGATATCCTTCCCAGGGCCATTGGGTAAGAGCAAAGGTAAAAAGAAAGAAGTTGAAAAATGGTTAGAAAACAATATTCTGTTGCTTCACCAAATTTCAGCAAGCGAGGATGAGGTTTTATTGAACCAAATTTTGTTGGCTGTGACTAAAGCTGATGGTGATACCAAGTCCAGAGCCTTCCACGAAGAAGTTTGCACTATATTGAATCCAAATGTCAATTATCATAACTTTGTACCAGAAACAATGCCATCAATAGGAGTTTCACCCAATGCATCCAAGTTAGATGCGTCCGGAGTCAACTATGTCTTCCAGTTGATTCAAGCAGGGAAGATCGAGGATGCCATTTCGTTTGCTGTTTCGAAAGGCGATTGGGCATTGGCGTTTTTATTGAGCTCTTCTATAGGACCTGAGAAGTTCCAGAAGCTTGCTAGCGACTATGCAAGAGTATCATTTCCATTCCAAAAATCTAACAACAAGGTTCATCACATTATGCCGTTGGTTTTGAAAGTAATTGCTGGTAATGTTGAAAGCGCCATTGGCGACTTCAAAAATATTCAAAGCGAAGGTGAATGGTTCTCTTTGCATTGGAAGGAATTAGTTGCAATCATTCTCATCAACTGCAACAGCGCAGGCTACACTTTTTTCCACGAATATGCAAAGTACTTGAAGAGTATTGGAAACTTTGTTGGTTCTGACGTGTGTTATATCATGGCTGGAACACCCTTGGCTGTCTCATCTTCACCTTTGGAAGGTTTTTCATATGTTGGAGATTTCACCAGCTCGCCGCTTTATTCAGAAATCTACGAGTATGTCCTAAGTGCATCTTCTTTGGGTGCTTCCCCAGGATTCCCTCACTTGCTACCTTTGAAATTGAAACATGCACAGTTGCTTGTTGATTATGGAGCAGCATCTGAAGCACAAAAGTATTGTGATATTATAGGTTCTGCTGCTAAAACGGGTAACCAGTTCTTTAATGCTGGTGCTATACACTCATTACAACAATTGTTGGTGAGAATCGGCGATTTGGAAAGTAATGAAGGTGGATGGTTTGGGTCAAGAATCAGTAAGGTGAATCTCGATAAGATGTGGGGCCAATTAGATAAGCTTATAGGCGGTGAAGATGGAAACATGGCACCAAAAGCCCCAGGTGAAACGGGGGTTTTTAGTAAGTTCAGTCCTTCAGTTTCCCGTGTTGGTTCTGTGATTGACTTCAGTGCTTCGGCGCCTATTAATAATGTTTCAGGAGCTCTTAATCAAATATCACCACAAATGAGACACGATAGCAAAGACATGTCGTTTACAGCCCCTGTGAGGTACTCCCCAATGAATTCAACTGGCTTAAAGCAGTTGCCAGTCAGAACTCCGGTATCTGAACACGATAATTCTATTTTTGCCTTGAATAATAACAACCCATATGGAAAGTACCCACCATCCAATGCATCGTCTGAGATGCTTTCGACTTTGGGACAACCTATGCAACCGTTGCAGCCACCACCATTAGTTCAAGCTGCAGGCCAAGTGCCAATCCAGGCCCACCCACCATTGAACAGAAGTAGCAGTAAATATGCACCAGGAGCCCAGAGAATTTCAAAAGGCCCATATCAAAATCCTAATGTTTCCAACCTGTCAATTAGCTCCTACAAGGCACCCGGTTCTAGCTTAAATGCCAATGTTCACTCGCCACGCCAACCACCTCAGGCAACCCACCAAATCCACCAGAGAACTTCCTCCAATGGTAAGCGTGCATCTGTTTCTAGCATCCTTTCAACTGAGAACTTCATTAATCAAGATCAAATTGGCGGGCACAACCATTCCCCTTCAATGCAGAGTGATATTAGTATGGATTATCCTCATGACTACAAGTCTAGAAGAGATAGCGATTTCAATATCGACAAGCTGGATCCAGATTCTCCCGAAAAGAGAAAGGTCCAGGTTGAAGGTACTATAGATGAAGAATTACCAGTAGATTTCAATGCCAACAGTGACGAGAGGACAGATGTATCTTTGGAGTCAAGCTCCATCCGTACTGAGGTTATTCCTCCTTCTAAGGTATCTGAGGAGCCAAAAGTAGCTCCACCACCTGCATCAGCCAGTGAGGTTTCAGGAGAATCTAATGAACCTTCTATTGTTTCTGCACCACCAATCGGTGTAGCCAGACCAGGCCCCAGACCAATAAGAAAGGCCAAATCCAATCCATACGCTCCTGGAGTCAGAGCAACTTCCAGCAAGTATGGCCCTTCGAAATATGTTGGGAAAGAAAACAGTGCAGTGGAAGTACCACAAGTGAACTCAGCAAATATGTTTAGTTTTGGTGGTTATGAAGCAACCAAGAGCCAAGAAGAGCCAGTTCAAAAGCAGTCAGTTCAAAATGAACCAGTTGAAGCTGAATCGCCAAAAGTAGACCAGTTTCAAAACAAACTATTCAAGCCAACGAATGTTGACGAAAGCTTTGACGAAGCAGACGTTGATTCTGATTTAGCCACTCCTAAACCAAAATCACCTTTGCAGTTGAATACCGCATCTTCCAACGGACAGTCGATGTTTTCGCCGTATCAACCAGATTCTTCTTCAAGAAGACCATCTGGGTTTGGAATTGACAGCACCTTCAACGAATTTCCAATCCCAGGCTCTCCAGACTTGACCACAAGAGCTAATTCTGTCATCAATGGGGTCGGAGGTGGATACTTTTCGTCGAGGTTGTCACAGTCACAACAATCAGTATTTCAGCAGTATGAAGTGCATGATGATACTGTTGTAGACTATGTTCCAGTAGTGGAAGAAGAGGAGGAGGAAGAAGTAGAAAAAGATATTAACCAGGAAAAGAAGCCCGAAGGGTCAAAATCTACCACCGAAACTAAGCAAAAGACTCTTAGACAACAGCCGTCAAGAGATGGGTGGTTTAAGTGGTTGAAGAAGGATGATGGAACCCCAAGACCCACACAAATGCACTTTGGTAGTAACGAGAATGAGCTCTACTTTGATGAAAAGCATAAAAGATGGTTCAAGAAGAATGTACCCATTGAAGAACAGCTTAAAGCAACAGCAACACCACCGCCACCTAAAGCCAAAAAGGAAACCCCAGCAAAGATTCCAGGTGGACCTAATGGGCCAGTTCCTAATAGAACTCCTAGTGGAGTGCCGTTAGATGGGTTTAGTCGTATGGCAGATACCCCTTCACAACCACCAGCATCACAAAACCCACCAAAACAGCCTCGAGGCACCATTGAAAAGACCCCAAATGCGGCAAATGCCCCAAATGTACCGGGTGATGCCCCTGCTCCAAAAGCGAACTTGGCTGCCAAATCCAATTTGGATGACTTGTTATCCTTGGGAGGATCCACCGCTAGTGTTGGAGCCAGAAAAGGAAGAAAAGGAGGACGTAGAGGTTATGTGAATGTGTTGGAGCAG
Organism: Yamadazyma tallmaniae; assembly: GCA_030569655.1. Lineage (NCBI taxonomy): Eukaryota > Fungi > Ascomycota > Pichiomycetes > Serinales > Debaryomycetaceae > Yamadazyma > Yamadazyma tallmaniae. The sequence goes on along the minus strand of JAJMLL010000010.1, from coordinate 103,850 downwards.
AAGTAAAATAGTTATAACGTCATACATACATACATTTTTGATCTTCAGGATCTATAAACCTTGGATCTATAAACCTTGGACCCATAAACCTTGGACCCATAAACCTTGGACCCATAAACCTTGGACCCATAAACCTTGGACCCATAAACCTTGGACCCATAAACCTTGGACCCATAAACCTTGGACCCACTACAGTTAAGACTACGAACTATATTCATTCTGCTTAACACGACTGTTATCTAGTAGAAAAACATTATCTAGTAGAAAAATTATCTAGTAGAACCTAAATATCCACATTGTCCCTGGTCATAAGATAATAATTCGGAGGTATCACTGTATTACGAAGAAGCTTGTCCTTAGGAGAGTCTTCAGTAACCTTAAAACCCAAGTTTTCATACCATTTATATGCAACTTTGTTGGCTCCAAAAACCGTGAGACTAGTTCCAGAACATGATAATAAAGAATCATGCAACGAATTCAAATGCTCGGAAAGGTTGAGTACATTAGTCATTAGAACAGTCCCGAGTTTGTTATGCTGATATTGTGGGGCAATGTGAATCTCATACAAGTATAACTTCTTCTCACCATGATCCAAAACCAACTTCAAAGATACAAAAGCTACACAGTCCGTATCTACAGAGTACGATATATACACCAAACCAAGCTCCGACATTTCCTTTAATTTGCCACACTTCCATCCTTTGCCTTCCATTACACAGTACAAGCTTCCCAAGGTACTTTCTAATATTCCTAGGTACTTGGCCAATTCGGGCTCTTCCAACAAATGAACAGCGCTAACACTAAGATAACAAGGCTTTCCAAACACCTCTAGACACCGCGGAAACGTCTCCTTGACTATACAAGACATCTTTTCTGAGACGTGTTTCATCAACTCATCATCTTCTTCATCAAACATATTTCGCGTTTTGAGAAATGGAACAAAACAAGCTCATAGGGTGTCAGGGAGTACAGAAAGTAGTAGAACAGCAGAAAAAAAGAGTCGATGCATACTACCGTCCTCTACAGCAGGTAATTGATGGCAATCATGGAAGAAATGAACAAAACGACGCAAAACGAGACATAAGAGGCATACCGAGCCATAGGGGAGCTAATAGAATGAACAAGCACAATAAGTTTAACCGATTGAATGAAGCGAGGCAAAGGCATAGTTTGGAGGTAATTAATATGAGGCGAAACAAGACCAATGAAAAGCAGAATGTGAAACAAAGGGATGAGCAGTTAAAAAGTAGTCAGGAGTACTTGGAATATGATATAGACAGGCTTATTGAGGAAGAAAGAGAGCAGGAGATAGAAGAAAGGCAGCAGGAGGTTGAGGAATACGAAAAAGAACTAGAAGCATATTTTGATGAGTTGCAGATAAGTTAAGATTTGACCAATTGTTCAAATACCATTGAAAAATGGCATTTCCATTGAATATTGGAAGAAGGGAAAAGGCTTGAGTTCAGAAAAACTTCCTATAGAAGTATCAGATCAGATTTGAACGCTTTTCAGACGTGAACGCTTTTGAGATGACAGATGTAATCCTTTCAGATGCTTTTCAGATGACAGATGTAATCCTTTCAGATAGAAAAGTGCTTGGAGTAAGTTTATGGAGAAAATAAGGGATGCAAGTAAGATATAACGCCTTGAAGGTTATGTTAGAGCTCTTTTGATGGTCATTAATCAGACAATCAGCGGAATTTCAGTGCCAGCCTTCATGCAAATGTAGTAAGTAATCTAGATTCTTAATTGTATATGAATTTATGATTTGAAGACTTTGAAAATGTGCCACCAACAAAAAGTGAAGACCATAAACATTGAAACAAGAAATCTCAATACTAAACACCATACTACTCAAAACTACCAATAAAACAACTAAACAAATAAAACAACTAAACAAATAAAAGCCAAACCAGTAAACAGAACCACTAACCAACACTAACCACCTAAAAGTCACTGGTCTAAAAGTACCAGTAAAATCCCGTGCAACTACATCTTACACCACAGAAAAACTGACACCGGATCCTTTGTTATCAACCTCGTATACTACTACACAACTTGTTGGTGCAGCTTACACAGGATGAACTCCTAAACCTAGTTTCACCGGTTTTTCCAATGCCAAGCATCAAATTTCCTTTTTGAGTCGCCGTTTTGCAGGTTAGGTCGTAGATTAATCAGATAAAAACTTTTCATTCCTGTGTGTAACCAACACCTTTTTGAACACCTCCCATTGGCTTATTATGGAAAATAGTAGCCACCAGTAAGGAACCAGGCGTAGATCCTATACTAGGTGAAGGAATAGCAATTTCTGGCCAATGCTTTTGTGTAGCACTATTTCATGTCCGTAGATCGGAGGCCTTCGCTGGTGTAGACTGATGGATCTGATAACACCAGTTTTGCGGAAATCCAGGTGTCAAGTCCGGAGTGGGGCACGCTCACACTATGGTATCTGAGGTGACTAGCTATTAGTTCTATTGTTCTTCGAAATTGCATTGGCAAGAAAAATTGCAGTCTAGATCTTAAAGATAACTTCAAGGTACACAACCATTACGCCTCATTCCCAACAATAAGCAGGCTTGCATTGGTGAAATACAGGTTACCATTGGCTGGAGTGGTGCCGCATTGGGCTAACCTGCAAATGTAAATGTGTCAAGCAGGACTTGCATGCGGTTATTGTATCCTAAAATTATCTCAAGCACTATTGGATGGATTATTGGCGTTGCTACTGGCATGGTGCTATTGTATAAATACCGACCCAATTCTTTGATTTGTAACCATAAATGCTTGCTATTTTCTGGCTTTTGTGTGTGGTTTGTGCCGACTACACTGGCGGGACGTGGAAAATTTACAGAGAAGCGCCCTTGGTGGTGAAAGCTTCGGAGCTGATTGTAGGTAAGACTGCCCTTTATTTTAACAAGAAAGACAAGTTGGGCTACTGTAATGTCCACAACCAACCTGCCTTGGGTACGATTGCCCATGTGTTGATGATGACAAACAACACTGAGGCCATCGACGTGTTTGTGGAAGACTGTAATAACACCGTGAAAAGTGGTTTCACCATGCAAGATTTCGATAAGGCCTACGAAAACGCTACTGCATACTTGACAGATGTCAAGGACGACAAATCATTCAACATCACCAAAATCTACAACCGTCCAGCAAAGATTTCCCAGTTCAAAGTGGATGCGGCGTACCACAGTACTGTGAGTAGATACCAAAATATCAACTACGGGGCTATTTTCGGTTTGGTTTTGGATGGATACTGGTTATTGTTGGTGCTCTTGTCTGGTATTTGGAACTTGATGAAGTTCATCATGCCAGGTTTTGTCAGAAACGTCAACGGTAAGGTTGTGGCTTCAATCAGAAAACACATCACCGTTCCAGCGTTGTTTGGAGCAAAACACAACGAATACGCTTATGTGTTCAAGTACATTGCTACCTTGCTTCCTACCAGATTAGAAACCATCATGATTGCAATCTGGGTCATTCTTGTTATTGCTTTCAACACTTGCAACTATCAACACAATATTGGTAACACTATCTGGGCCAAGGAACCTGCTGAAATGGGAAGAAAGATTGCCGACAGAACTGGTTACCAGGTTGTTTTCATGTATCCAATGTTGATTCTTTTTGCAGGAAGAAATAACTTCTTACAATTAATCACTGGCTGGAACTACTCCCGTTTCATTTTGATCCACAAATTGTACGCCAGAATGATTGCCATCTTGAGTGTGGTCCACAGTGTGGGTATGACTTACAACGGTAAGTATATTAACAGTTACGACAGCAGAAACCGCAAGCCTTATGTCAGATGGGGTTATGTTTCTATTGTAGGTATGTTCCTTATGTGCTTATTTGCTATGAATTGCTTAAGAAGAAACCGTTACGAGTTATTTGTTGCTGTTCATGTCCTTTTGGCAGCCATTGCTACTGCCGGTTTGTGGATCCATGTTTCTGATGCTGAGTTGCAGAACTTCCTCTACTGTGCCGTTGCAGTGTGGGTTTTCGATAGGGTGATTAGACTTTGCAGAATGGTTGGTTTTGGAATCAGAAAGGCAAACGTCGAGTTGATTGCTGATGAAACCTTGAAAGTCACTGTTGCAAGACCAAAATACTGGAAACCTTTCCCGGGTGCCCATGCATTTGTATACTTCTTCAGACCTTCTTCTTTCTGGCAATCACACCCATTCACTATTGTTGACGAGGTTACTGAAAAGAACTTTATTTCGTTCTACATTAAAGTCAAGGGTGGTATGACCCATGGTTTGTACCAGTACTTGAAACAACAACCCAACCAGAGTGCTATCATCCCAATTTGTGTTGAAGGTCCTTACGGCAAGAGATTACCTTTGAGCAGATATGACAGCCAGGTGTTTATTAGTTCTGGTAACGGTGTTCCAGGATTGTACGAAGAGGCCAGACACTTGGTCTACAAAAAGAATGTATCCAACAGCATCAAGTTTATTTGGATTATCAGACACTTCAAGTCCATTGAATGGTTCTACAAGGAATTAGAGGCTTTGCAAAATCCTAGTCTCAACATCGAAATCTATATTACCAACGGATCTTTGGGAATTAAGCCTTTCTGGAATGACTCCACCGACTCCCACAGTTCAGACAACAACGGTGACAATTCCATTGGTAAGAAAGAGGATGATGACAAGAATGAAAAGATCGAGTCTATTATTGATGAATTGAAGGCTAAGTTATCACACATCAAGTTCATTGAAGCTAGACCAGACATAAACGAGTTAGTGTCAAGAGAAATTGAGGAACACAACAACGGTACTATAGCCATTTCCACTTGTTGCCATACTTCTATTGATGATGCCATCAGAAGATCTTTTGCTAATAATTTGGATAAATCACAGCACAGAATCGATTTGTTTGATCAAATCCAAGTGTGGTAATGGAGTTTAGAATTGAATATATATTACAGAGTAGAGTGATTGGATCACATCAGAAAGTGGCTAGATTTGGGTAGAAAGTCGCTAGATTTGGGTAGAAAGTGGCTAGATTTGGGTATAAATGTCGCCAAATTGGGTAGAAAGTGGCTAGATTTGGGTACAAATGTCGCGATAATGTCTCAGAATCTCGTATAACCTCGTAATAAATGCACTTCAACTATGAAGTTATTAGTAAAACATGCTATAAATTGGTTCCTGGACTCTTTGAGTCTTTGTGCGTTATAAAGAAGATTTATTCCAAACAAAGCTTGGTCTGTAACAAAATCAGTGGTTGCAACCAAATACTCCAAAAGCATACACTCAAATTATGTCGTTCCAAATAGAATTGGTATTTGATTTCATAAGTACCAACGATATCGCAGTGAAGAAGCTGCCACTACACAAAGAATATCAAAACATAGACATTCATATGGGAATATGTTTGCTCTGAACAGTTTCAGCAAAAAAATAAACCTGTGAAAACACACGAATTTCACTGGAGTCAATGTACGAGTGCTTAAATGAATCAAGGCTGAGCATTTTCCTGGATCAATACGAATCTATTTCCAGTTGCCAACCTTTTTACGAATTCTAATATTCTAATCCAAAATGATTGTGATTTACATCCACAAATTTAAGTGTTCAGGATTCGAATCTTCACTTCTGGAATCACCTTCAATATTTTGTAATCATCACCTACAATATTTTGTAATCATCACCTTCAATATTTTGTAGGGTTTCTCATAAACAAGTTATGTTTTGTAGAGCTTGTGGAGTCTGCATATTTAGTAGTTTTCTAGAGTCATATTTAGTAGTTTTCTGGAGTCATATTTAGTAGTTTTCTGGAGTCATATTTTCTAGTTTTCTGGAGTCATATTTAGCAGTTTTCTACAGTCATATTTTCTAGTTTTCTACAGTCTGCATTTTCTAGTTTTCTGGAGTCTGCAATAGTGTTTCTCATCAAAGTTGTACGTTGTAAAGTACAAATACATCAAAAACGCATCAAAATACACCAAATCCAAAACGCGTTACACAAAAATTGAGGTTTTCACGCCTGAGAAAAATTTTCGAATCATACAACGCTATCTATACATTCGTTTACACTTAAAGACTGCAGTACATATTCACAATCGGAGCCGGCTATAGTTTTTTTGGCCCAAATACATTGCATACATCTACACTTTATTGTTTTTTGCCCTTGAAATTTGTTCAGAGATCAAGTGCTCAAAGTAAACAAATAGGAGTTGATTTGATTACACCATTGATTTTTATTAACTCGAAACATCACTGTTGTATTATTGTCTAGTCGGTCTAGGAATAAAGTCGAAAGTTGAACTGGACCCAGAGATCAAAGTCTTCAGAGTACTAAGTTAAATATCCCATTGATCACAAACACCTGGTAGAGAAAGTTTCAAGTTTCTATTCAAGTAAGCTTCCAACATGTTGCCTACAAAAACAATCGAGATTGTTGCTAGAGCTGTTACTAGTAGTAGTAGTAGCGACAGTAGCGACAGTACTGACAGATGTAGTGGTAAAAACGCACATTCACCTGAATGTCAAAAGCCTGCCACTGACGATGCTTTGACAATTGGTTTGGCTGTGGCCTTGCCTGCTGTCGCTGTTATAGCTGTCTTGGGTTACTTTTTGTTTAGAAGTTACAGAAAGGGCAAAAAGGAAGATATGGAGCATGATCCAGATTTTGATGAGAATGGTGAGGCTACGGCTTTGCCTGATTTTCCTGCCTATTCTGGGAAGTACGGGCCTCCTAGAGGCTATGAAATGGAAGATCCTTTTGACAACAGAAATTCTGTCAGATATCCCAACAACCACAATGAAATCTCATCTGATAATGATTCAGACTTGAAACCAGTGGAAAACAAAAACCTCAAGAACAACTTAGGATTACATAATAATGGGTCGTCTGCTTCTATTAGTGCTAGCCAGAGAGGCGATGCGTATGTTGCAGACCTTGTTTTACCATACCAGCATCAAACTGGCTCCAAGGTGTCATTAGACGAATATGCTAGACAGTTCGGTGAATATGGAGCTTCTTATGGAAACTCAACCAGAGCCTCTTACATGCATAGCAGATCTAGAAACTCAAGTTACAGCAACATCAACTACATGAATTCTAAAAATGGGTCTGTTTCACCTCAAAGGTCTCCCCAGAAACCAGCACAGAGATCAAACTTGAAGTATGAAAACAAGGAATACAGGAATTTGCCTAACGAGTCCATGGCTGACATGACTGTGGACGAAACTAATCAGATTGAAGAAGTAAGCCTCAGTGGAAGCGATGCTGATGTTGAACTGGATCATAGTGCTCCTGGAGAAGGTAGATTTGGTATCAACTTTGAGAATGAGCTGGAACCAAAAATTAACGACCTAGGTAACCCTAAGCCAAGGGAAGCACAAAATTATGATGAAGAGTCGTTGGTTGAACCTAACTTGGATGACAGTCGTGTTATGAACGACAGCTCGCCTTTCGATGATCGTGCAATCATCAAACAACGTCAACCAACTATCCCAGTAATTGAAAACGAAGAGCACATTGAGGGAGATTTTGATTTCAGCAATGACAGTGTAGCTAACACCATGAATGAACATGCTACTGCCAATACATCGGCTACCAATGTCGGATTTGATAAACACTACGAGGAGGAAGACTATGACGAATTAAAGAACTTGCGTAGTGAAGAAGGCTTTCAAGTCAAAGAAAGACAAGTTCCTCAAGAAAAGTCTTCAAACTCCAAGGTTGTCAAAGTTGAAGATGAAGACGATAATGGCCAGTTTTTGAGTGCCGAACAAGAAGAAGAGTTGAAAAGAATGAAATCGGTTTACAAGTTGTATTTTGACAGAGAAAATTCCGTTAGAAGACCAAACGAAGCCAATGGTGACTTTACCCCGGATATGGATCAGCCTTTGCCTCAAGTTGACAACAGCCAGTTCTTGACAATCAACAAAGACTTGAAAGCTGATACTGACTACAACAAAAGACTCACTACTACGTCTTCAATCTATGCAGATGCCAATGAACTCAACCATGAAGATAATCACCATGATCTTGCATATATCAACCAAACTTACGATTCTAACTATGGACCTCAATATGAAATGAATTATGGCCACTACAGTCCCCAGGTTCAGTACCAACAGTACAACAACTACTTGCAAGATCAGGATTTCCAGGAATTCTATCAAGAGCATTTACAAAGTTTGGCCCCTTTGCAGCATTTACCTCATCCTTCGGATATCAGAAAGTCTACTATCCAGACTTATACTGATTATCAGCCAAGAAGCAAGGCTATAACTCTTGCCAACGGTGGTGGGTCTCCAACCATGAAGCATCCGTTCAATCCTATTGAAAGTGACGATGTGTGGACTAACAAAGTGTCGTCTCCAACAGGAACACCAGCAACCATGAGCACGTCTACCTTTGGAGGATCTCCTGGTGGCAATCAAGCAGTTCCTTCTGCTACTCAGCTTGCTAGATCTTCGGTGGTGATGTTGAATCCTGTGACAGAAATCACCAAGCATAGAAAATTCAAACCAGCAGGTTCATTACCTAGTCATCAAAATAACCATGCATATGCCACTTATGCTCAAAACTATAACAATAACCAATATCCTGCCCCTCAGATGTACCAGCAGCAACAGAATAGTTCAAGAGACTTGATTCCTGAAAGCAAGCAGAATATCCGTGACATGATGAACCAAGGATACTGATTTAAGACTTTCTCGATAGTCACAATGAACGTAAAAGATAATTATAGAATTGTATAGTAAACTAGTGTACATTAAATGCTGAGCTATAAAATTGCCTATGGATTCTGGTTTGAAAAGAAGGGCTCAAGTCAAGTCATAATCATCAATCTTGTTCTTGTACTTGAGCAAGTTCTTCTTGATCTTAGAAGTATCCACCCAAGTGAGATAGTCTTCCAAATTTCTCGTTACCAAAAACGCAGGATCAGTTATGACATTTGGACCGACTCTCACGTGGCCCTGTTCTACAAAAGTAACCGCATCCTTCAAAGTCTCGGCCATCTTCAACCTACACATCACCACCCCGATTCTTCTTCTGCACAAAGCACTGACGGTGATTTTGTTTTCCAAATCGGAGATTTTGGATTTAGTAGCCAAAACCCCAATATTGTACAATTTCTCCAAGATTAATTGTTCTTGTTTGATTCTGTAGGGATCTGTGGGTGACAATAACGACAACCTATTTGCTATTTTCCGGATTTCTCCACAGATCCTGTTGTATTTGTGATAATCTTCTCTGTTTTGTATGTGGTAGGTTCTCATTACCTGGGTATCTCTGTGACCCTGGTCCTGTTTCCAGTCGAGAAAATCAACCTTCTTCAATAACTTCTTCTCGTGGTGTTTCAACTGCCTTACCATGTTCCTTGCTTTGCTTCTTTCCTTTCTAATACAATGCAATCTCGTGTACAATCGAAGAGATGAGGTTGCGAAATAAAAATGGAAACTCAAAGTTTGAAAAATCGCATTGAAAAATTCTCACAAATGTTCAAGGGTGGAATCATTCGTTCGTTCAGCACCAACGGAGTTCGGTGGTCGAATGTGGGAAAGCAGCCGGTGAGAATAACCAGCGACGTGGAATGTTATACGGAAAAGGTGCCATTTGAATTCTGCAAGTCGTTTACCAAAAGAAAAGACACGATATTGTTGGACCAACAAGTGGTGGTGAAAGGTCCTAAGGGCGTTTTGAAAGTGCAGCTTCCTAGCTTTGTAAATATTGCCAAGGACGAGTCGGTTATAAATGTAACAGTGAATAACCCCGAGGATAAGTTGCAAAGATCGATGTGGGGTACATCCCGAGGATTGATCAATAATAGTGTTATTGGAACCACTGAGGGCCACTTGGCTATTGTCAGATTTGTAGGGACTGGGTTCAGAGCCATGTTGGATAAGGACGACAAAGGTAGAGATATTGTTTCTTTGAAGATTGGCTTTCCTTATACTCCAAGTTTGAGGATTCCAGAGGGGTTGAAGGTGAGCTCACCCAATCCTGCCAGATTGTTGATTGAAGGTATGGACAAGCAACAGGTCAAGTTGTTTGCGGCCAGAATCAGGGAGTTTAAGAAGCCAGAGCCATACAAAGGAAAGGGGATATTTGTTGATGATGAGACCATCAAGTTGAAGGAGAAGAAGATCAAGTAATGTACATAGCATATCTACAAAGTTTACTTTTGGTATCTTTTTGTTTCTTCTTTTGGTTTTTGTCTTTTTAGTGGTGCCTATAGTATTCTATTGGATTCTACTCTTTTTATACCTTCTTACTGGTTTTACTATTATTCTGGTGGTTTTACTAGTATTCTACTCTTTTTATACCTTCTTACTGGTTTTACTCTGGTGGTTTTACTAGTATTCTATTGGATTTCACTATTATTCTATTGGGTTTCTACTGGCTTTACTAGTATTCTACTGGTTTTACTAGTATTCTATTGGTTTTCTATTGGTTTTATCAGCATTCTGCTGATACTTTCTATAATTTCTGACATTCTATAACTTCTGATCATTTGTTCAAGTACTCAATTTCACGTCTTTTCATGGCCTTTTCACGTCTTTTCATGGATTTTTCACGTTGAAACCCCATTTTCATCCGTTTCGCCCTGATATTCCCCTAATCACCACTATACTTCCCAATCCTTTACACACCAGGCTACATACCAGGCTCATATTAAAACCGGTGAACCACCTCAAAACTGTTGATAATAAAATGCGAAGGAAAATTTTTCAATAATGATTTCAAGAACTGTAGCGAGTATCAAAAACAACTGGTTGGAATTCACAAGAAGTGCATCGAAGCTCACGTCGATCCATGCGATTCCATCCACTAGAACGCAGCCACAACCCCTCAATCATTCGGTTGCTTCCACCAATGAACGTAAAGCATTATTGGCCAGACCAGGGTTATTGGGGGTGAAAAAAGGGATGATTTCCTGGTTCAGAGACAACGGTGAGCAAGTTTCGGCCACCGTGATAGAAATCAACAACTGTGAAGTTGTTTCAAACAAAACAATAGAGTCTGACGGCTACTGGTCGGTGTTATTGGGACATGTAGATAAATTGAAGGGAGTGTCGCCAAGCAACTTGAAGAAGTTTGAACAGGCAGGAGTTAGTCCCAAACAAAACATAGCAGAATTCAGAGTCAGACAAGAGTCTGGGTTGATTCCTCCAGGTACCGAAATGAGAGCAGACTACTTTGCTGTGGGTCAAATGGTCGATGTCATTGGAGTTACTAAAGGTAAAGGTTTTGCCGGTCCTATGAAGAGACACGGGTTTGCAGGTTTGCCAGCAACACATGGTGTTTCCAAAGCACACAGATCACATGGTGCCATGGGTGGTAACCAGGATCCAGGGAGAGTTTTGCCGGGTAAGAAAATGGCAGGTAGAATGGGTGGAAGAAACTGCACTGTGTTCAACAACGAGGTGTTGTATGCCAATGGGGAAGAGGGGATCTTAGTGGTCAAGGGTCAGATTCCTGGTCCAAACAAGGCGTTTGTGAAGCTTAGAGACTCGGTGAAGTTGTATGGAAAGTCTTTGTTGAGATTGAACCAAGATTAATGTATATAGTCATGTAATAAACAATCATTACCATTTGAATTGAGGTCAAATACTGTTGTTAGGTTGCCAGAAACGCTAGTTGGAAGTGTAATGAATTGGGTATAGCCAGATATTTTACTTACCAGGTATTTTACTTACCAGGTATCTTACTTACCAGGTATCTTACTTACCAGGTATCTACTTTAGCCAGGTATCTTTCTTGAACCAAAATCTACTTTAGCCAGTTATCTTCTACTAGAACCAGGTATCTTACTTTAGCCAGATCTACAACCAGATTCCTTATACAACCAGATTCCTTACACAAAAGCCGCAAATTCTCTGAACCAAGCTATAACCAGGTTTTCCAAGTACAGCTACAGTACCAGGTAAAAGTATACCAGGTGGTAAAAGTATACCAGGTAAAACTGCCAGCAAAGAAATACCAGCTACAGTACCAGGTAAAAGCACACCCAGTTTCTTAAATACAGCCACATCTAGATATTCTGGTACATACTACCCCTTGAAGTGTAGATATTCTATATACTACAGTTTCGTCCAACCACAACTACAACTAAAAACTAGGAAAGAACCTATCTAAAAGAAAAGGTTCCAACCAGAAACCACGTGTCCATGGTAACTAAATGCCCCAAAAATTCTTCCTCCACCATTAGCAAAGACAATTCCCGGATGTTTCTGGTAAAAGGCAAGAAACATGTTCGAAAGTAAATTGATCTTCTGGTGGATGAAGAAATTTGTCGCGATGAATTCAGGTTTTATATGCGGTCGTGGGATTACCATAATTATCACGACAACCAAGTCCATCTAGAACTATAAAAGTCACCACAACCAAGTGCATTCTATCACTACAAAAGAAGATATATACATGTCTATCAGTTCTAGTAATGATAAAAGAAGATATATACATCTAGTTCTAGTAATGATAAATTCAGGCTTTATATGTGGTCGTGGGATTACCATAATTATCACTATGTTCTATATGCGGTAGTGTGGTTACCATAATTATCACAACAACCAAGTCCATCTCTATAAAAGTCACGACAAGTCCATTCCAGCACTAAAAAAGAAGATATATACATGTCTATTTAGTTCTAGTAATTATCAGGTTTGTCAAAAACTCCAAAGCACTTCTGGCATCAGATTCCGGCAAGGCTCTCAAGTTTTCCAAGGCCTGGTTACAATAGCCAACCGCCAAATCCCTAGTCTTCTGTAAACCATTACACTCTTCAACGTGTTTACGAGCCAACTCCACATCTCCCGGAAGCTCGAACTTTCTCCCAATCAACTCGCCGATTTCAGGTCTTTCTTTCCATGCAAACAAAATAGGTGCGGTAGCCAACCCAAGCTTCAAGTCTGCCTGACTTGGCTTACCGAAAGCAGCGTCGCTGGAGGTGTAGTCCAACATGTCATCAACCACCTGGAAACACAACCCCAAGTTTCTTCCAAACTCATAGCAGTTTTCAATTATGTCATCTTGAGCACCACTCAAAACCGCTGCGGCTCGAGACAGCTTAGACATCAACGAAGCGGTCTTCAAGTATGTTTTGTGCAAGTAGTACTCGAATGCAGCGTCAACAGTGGTCTCGTGGTCGATTTCACCAGGTTTGGTAATGGTATATTCATGGGTTTCTGTAGGAACCTTACCACTAGGTTTAGGAATCTGCTTGTTTTCCCCATCGTTGGTAATGGAGTTTTCACACCCCAGGTCCACCACCGTATTCTTCAATTGCATGAATTCACCTTCTACCAAGTTTGCAATGGTGGTGGACAACAACTCGATCACCTCGGGGTTTCTTAATCTGGCAATGGCCACCGAAGCTCTGCCCAATAAAAAGTCTCCTGCAAGAATAGCCATTTTGTTTGTAAAGGCAATGTTTCCACTGGGTCTTCCTCTTCTGGAATCCGACAAATCGATGACGTCGTCGTGCAATAAGGTTGCGGTATGGATCATTTCCACGATTTCCGCCAATCTACGTTGCTTGGGCAAAATGCCGTTGATAGCATCAAACTGTGGGAGTTTGTCCATTGGCTTCGATAACGGGTCCAAAATCACCTTAGGGTTGATTCCGTACAAAATTCTCAACGGAGAAATCGAGTCGTCCACGGATTTGCCGGCAATTGACGTATTTGTGGGAGTTCCGTTGAACGGCTGCTGGGTAGTGACATCTTCAAAGTCGATTTTGATTCGATTTCTGTTTTCTATGGGTATTTTCAGCAACGACTTGGATAATAACAACACTATCAAAGGCCTGACGTTTTTTCCTTCGGCCTCGAAGTAGTATGACGACACTCGGTTCAATGTAGGGTGTCCACTTCCAATTAAACTTGCTATGGACTTGGCCAAGTTGGACATCTCATGGCTGACTATGCTGAAAGGGTCGTTGAAAAGCTGGGAGTTTTGGGGCTGGACCAACTTTTCGGCGGTTTCCACGGCGGTTCTGAACGAGCCTGCAGATGCCTTATGTCTGAGCTGAGTCCAATAGGTGATGGAAGTTCTCAACATGTTTTGGCAGTGAAGAAATTTCGCACCAGCTGAGGTTGTATTTGGCTTCTGCTTTGTTCACTTCCACCACCGTGGTTATGTTAGGGTTTAAGAAGGTAGAGAGACGTTATAAGGCTTTGCAGGAACTAAGGTATGTTTTTGAGTATTAAGATTCTTTTTGCCCGCATCTATTGGCTGTTTTATGAGCTCTTTTCACTTCATTAACTTCAACTTCTTAGGTATCTCCTACTATTGAACTAGTACAACTTCCTATGATCTGGGTATATTGCTTAAACAATTTTCAACACAAAAATGAACACTTTTCAACAAATAATGAACAATTTTCAACACAAAAATGAACACTTACACAAAAATGAACAATTTTCAACAAAAAATGAACAATTTTCAACACAAATGAACAATTTTCAACAAAAAATGAACAATTTTCAACACAAAAATGAACAATTTTCAACAAAAAAACTACTGGTACAACTTCCTCTGCTCCAGATTCATGTTCTGCAAAAACTGTTTGGGTGGTGTCAAGGTTCCTAGGTTTCTGGTAGCATGTAAATTCAAAAACGTCAAACCAAAAAGAAACGAAGCATTCACCCATCCAAATCCTTCGGTGGCAACCCCTTTGAAGTCGGCACCTTGATTCCCATACTCAGCTTCCACCTTGTGAGGAGCAGCTCCTTCCACTACATTGTACTTCTCTACCACCACCCCGTTGTAGTCTGCAAATGCTTTGGTCATAAGGTATAACCAACGATACACTAGTCTACGAGCAGTGCTATCAAAGCCATAGTTTGCAAGTCCGACCCACGCTAAAATCTGCTGAGGCGCCCACCCGTAAGGATAGTCCCATTGACGAGAAGGACGTGAAACACCTATGTCCCCACGAGATTTCAAGGTCCCTGCCACAAGGCCTCCGAATTCCTCGAGTTTGTGAAGCGAGTTTCCCACAAGTTGGTCTGCCTGGTGCTGGGTGGCTGCTCGGGACCATAACGGCCAGAATGTGGTGGCACTCTCGTACCCGGTTTGCTTGTGTGTTTTAACATTATAGTCGTAAAACATTGAGTCTTGTTCATTCCACAAGTATTTGCTGATGTTGGCTTTTCTTTCCTTGGATGATTTCTCCCACACCTGTTTGGTTTCCACAGTACCGTCTTCCAAGGCTAATTTGTTGTTGAAGAAACATTCTATGATGAAACCAATGTCGACTTCATATTTGTATAGTAACGAATTCAAATCAACCGTAGCCAAATGAGCCGCTTTTCCTTCCAACCTATAACTTGTATCGTGGCCACTTTCTCTCACAGCACGATCATGAAGAAAGTATTCATCTAGCTCGGGTTCCTTGATTTCGTCGCTGTTATACTTGTCAATAAACTCCGTGTGGCTGATATTATACTTTTTCACATACGGTTCCAAAACAGCATCAAAATGTGAAGGTTCGGTTTCTGGGGGAACTCCAGCTCCTTCAGGATGATAGCACGATAACCCAGTCTCAGGGTCATATCTTGGAGTACTAGTCCAAATCGTTCTATACTCCTTAATAGCAGCTTTTGTTGCTCTGTGCAAGAAATCCATAGCCAAATGCATATCTTCGGGTCTCACTTCAATATACTTATTAAACACACGCAAAGTCATGTCAGTCAAAAATGGCGGTTGTGATCTTCCAAGATAGTACGATCTGTTAGCATTCAAGATCTTTCCGTAGTGGTTGATCTCGTAGATAAAGTTTTCAGTCATTCCTTTGGCTAACCACAAATTGGTTAGATTTTTAGGTGTCACGTCAACAAGAAGCCCAAGAGTTTCCATGTAAGAATCCCATCCGTACAACTCGTTGAATCTTCCTCCAGGAACAACATATGGCTCATTGATAAGATTAGTTGGGTCTTGTGGGTCTGGCCAACTCTGCAACGCCAATAAACCTGGTTTCTTGTTGATAGACCTAATATATTTTGCATCTATTGTTTCTGGCAAATACTGAACGTCCAAAGAAATCTCGGGGTTGGAATGTTTGATGGCACTGAAGTACTCAAACTGATCGTGTCTGTTGTGAGGAATATAGATTCTGTGGCTTTCTTTGCTATGAGCAATCTTACCTTGAGAGTCGACTGTTTCTTCTTCAATCTTGGTATCTCTAGACATCTCGATGATATTGTCTCTGGTCAACTTTCTGGTAAGCATGGGCCAAAACTGGGTGGAAATCAACCTCTTCATACGCAATACCGGGTTTTCATTCAATCTGGCTTCTTGTAGAATCAAATTGTTTTTACCACATCTCTTAGCAATAGTTAGCTCCTGAAGCAAGTTGGACAACATGTACGTGCCACGTACATCCACTTGGTTAAAACCATTGGAATTGGCAGAGCCTAGCTTGATAACCTTGGGCCCACAGTCTTCGATAGTAATCTGATAGTTGTGATCTGTGTCTTCATTTGCTAATAACTGGTCCAAGGTATAGTCTATGTCTGAAATATAAAACTTCCTTGGTGGTTGGAACGAATTATCGTCATAAGAACTTCTTCTGATGTGAAGGTTTCTGGATTTATTAGTGTCAAGTTTCGGGTTGTTGAATAATTTGGAATCCATCTGGTTGGTGGGAAGGTCAGAGGTTGAAAGTGGACGGGTGTGTTCGTCATAAATAGGAACAATTGAAGGTCTGTTGAAATTTGCATCAGGATTACTGGGAGGATTTGAACCAGGATGGGCATCTACTTCTACAGGAATTGGAATAGGAATTGGGGTTGGGGAAGGTTCTGCTGACCCTTCATTAATACCACTCAAGTCATTGACACTATTATGGAACTCAATTTTGGATTTGGAGTTTTCAAATACAGAAAAAGTCCTTACTCTGCTGAACTTCTTGTCTGTGTTGATGTCAAACGACTCTTCCGACAACCTGAGTCTTGAGGCCATGATTATAATTCGCACTTGCTAACAAAAGATTACATCAGTTTGAGACATCAGTTTGGGTCACATTGTACATGCTATCACGTGGTATTTACTTGATTGAGGTTTAAAGCATTGGGCTATGCTAAAGTAATAAAAGGTTACGGAAGAGAAAATAGGGAACACTCCCAATTGAACTGGAATTCTTAAACCTTGAATAGTAATGAAAAATATTCAAAAACAAAATACGGCAATGAATTGTTAACTCAAAGAAACTTCCAGCAATGATTTGAAACTCAAAGAAACATCCTGTAAGTAATTGTAGTTGTAAACTCAAAGAAACTTCCTGAAAGTAATTGTAAATTAAAGAAACTTCATGTAAGTAATTGTAAACTCAAAGAAACTTCCAGTATTTGATTGTAATTAAAGAAACTTCCAGCAATAAGTTGTAAACTCAAAGATACTTCCAGCAATAAATTGTAAACTCAAAGATACTTTCAGTATTTAATTGTAATTAAAGAAACTTCCAGCAATGAATTGTAATTAAAGAAACTTCCAGTAATTAATTGTAATTAAAGAAACTTCCAGCAATGAATTGTAAACTCAAAGAAACTTCCAGTATTTGATTGTAATTAAACAAACTTCCAGCAATGAATTGTAATTAAACAAACTTCCTGTAAGTAATTGTAATTAAAGAAACTTCCAGCAATTGTAAAATAAACTCAAAATACAGTAAAACTAACACTATTCAGAAGAATAAATAATTAGTTCTGGCCAAATATCGTAAAAATTCATTAAATCTTGTAATAGACCAAAACCTCAATTGGACTTACCTCAATTGACCTCAATTGAATGGCTCGGACCCGAATACACTGTACCACAATAGTCACACTCACTTGCACGATCCGACCGCAATAAACTCCGGGCAGACTTTGGTTCAAACTCCGCGACATTTCGACATGAGCAGAGGGGACTTCCAATGCATCGTGTTTGTTGGTTTTCTCGGACCTTGTTCACCCTAAACACCACCACCCCAAACTACCCCCAGACCATTGCTTTGGCTCCATTTTCTCCGGCCCGTTTTCTTCCAGTCGCCGCCAGTCTCCCCCCGGTGATTTCAGGACTACTAGACTGTGATTTTTAGTTCCTATAGCCCGAGTATATACTTGTGTCGTGCACGAATCTGGGGTAGCATTGGATTCCAAACTTCTCAAAACTATAAAAGGGGCACAAATCCTCTGAATTGCTGAAACGAAAATGGTCAAAGTTACAGTTTGTGGTGCTGCCGGAGGTATTGGTCAGCCATTGTCGTTGTTATTGAAGTTGAACAGCCAAGTCAGCGAGTTATCCTTGTTTGATGTTGTCAACGTACCAGGTGTTGGTGCCGATTTGAGTCACATCTGCTCCGATTCTAAAACCCAGGCCTTTGTTCCTTCAAGCAGAGAAGACAAATCCGCTTTGGCTGAGTCCTTGAAGGGTTCCAACTTGGTGGTTATTCCAGCTGGTGTTCCTAGAAAACCTGGTATGACCAGAGATGACTTATTCAACATTAACGCAGGTATCGTTAGAGATTTGTCCCAGGGCATTGCTGAAAACTGCCCTGACGCATTCGTGTTGATTATCTCCAACCCAGTCAACTCCACGGTTCCAATTGTGGCTGAAGTGTTGAAGAAGAACAACGTCTACAACCCTAGAAAGTTGTTTGGTGTCACCACCTTGGATATTGTCAGAGCCAACACTTTCATTTCTCAGATTTTCTCCCTGGAATCCAAGCCAACTGACTTCAACATTAATGTCATTGGTGGTCACTCTGGTGAAACCATTGTGCCTTTGTACTCCATTGGTGAGTCTGCCAAGCTCTACTCCAAGTTATCTGAAGAAGACAAGGCTAAATTGATCCACAGAGTTCAATTTGGGGGCGATGAGGTTGTCCAGGCTAAAAACGGTACTGGTTCCGCTACGTTATCTATGGCCTATGCCGGTTACAAGTTAGCTGAGTCCATCTTGAAGGCTTTTGAGAAGCCTGGTGTGGTTGAATGTACTTACTTGAACTTGGATTCTTCCATTAAGGGTGCTGATGAAGCTAAAAAGTTGGTTGGTGGCTTGGATTTCTTTTCCTTGCCTGTTGAATTGTCTAAGGACGGTATCAAAGAAGTCAAGTACGAGATTTTGAACAAGATCAACGATGACGAAAAGAAATTGTTAAAGGTCGCCATTGAACAGTTGTCAGGTAACATCTCCAAGGGTGTCAGTTTTATTAGTAACTAGTTAGATATATTTTACCCACTTGTGCTATTTTTATCTATTGTATTTGTAACCATTGCTCTGTTTGTTTCGGGCTGTTCAATGCCTCTTTACGTTTCTGTATGCAAAGTAGGTTCTATCTCCTATTTATCAGTAACTTCCATAATTCTCTATTTGATTATATTCAACGACGTTTATGCAAAACAAGAATCTCGATTCTACACTTACTCTACTATTTTACTTGTTTGGTCGGGTTCTTCAACTGGTTTCGTTGTCTACTCTAGTTCTTAGTTCTTCCGAAGTTTGCCAAATCTCCCAGAATCTCTCTAAATTCCTACAAATTACTTCTATGACCTCCTCTTAGCTCCCTCTATTCTTGCCCATATCTCATTAAAACCTATTGTCCTCTTTTACAAGTCACCAATCTCATTTCTCACCATCATCACTGCTACGACAAATCGCGATCCTTAAAATTTTTCCCATTTGTTTGTGTTGATACTTGCTCCAGACCTGCGTAATTGTCACACTGTTACTATCCTCCGACGTGTAATACACCACCCGTGCTCCGTATAACCCTGTGTGAGTACCCTGACAATTTTCTACCTGCTCAATAGCACTAGCTGTATTTGCCACTAGAATCAAGTAGACTTACAAATCTCAACGCACAATTAACCGCCATGGATGCCATTTTGGATTTTTCAAAGGAGTTTGACGTCGACCTTTTTGATAAGGTGGTAGACTCGTTCTACTCAGGCACAGGCGAAGCACAGCAACAGGCCCAGACGGTCTTGAACCAGTTTCAGGAAAACCCTGACAGCTGGAAAAGAAGCGATGCTATTTTGTCCAACTCAAACAACAGTCAGAGTAAGTATATTGCCTTGAGCTGCTTGGATAAGTTGATTTTATACAGATGGAAATTGATTCCTGAAAATGAAAGAATCGGAATCAGAAACTTTATTGTCAACATGATTATTTCCTTGTGTGATAATGAAGAGATTTTCGACAAAGAAAAGGCTTTGATCAACAAAATTGACTTGACATTGGTCCAGATCTTGAAACAAGAGTGGCCACACAACTGGCCAGAGTTCATTCCTGAAATCATCTTGAGTTCCAGGTCAAGTTTCAATGTCTGCGAAAACAATATGATTATCTTGAAGTTGCTTAACGAAGAAGTGTTTGATTACTCAGATGAACAGTTGACCCAGGCTAAAATCAAGACTTTGAAGTTGAGTATGAAGGCTGAATTTGAAGAAATCTTTAAGTTGTGTTATGAAATCTTGGACAAAACTACAAAATCCTCCTTGGTCATCTCAACTTTGAACTGTTTGTTGAAATACATCCATTGGATTCCTAGAAATTACATCTTTGAGACTGATTTGTTGAAAATCTTGAGTAATAAGTTCTTGAACCCAATTAATACTAGATCCGTGACTTTGAAGTGCTTGATAGAAGTTTCTTCCTTGAATTGTAACAACTATGAGAAAATCTGTTTGGAGTTCTTTAAGGACTCCATGGAACAAATTTATCAGATTATCCCTCCAGAGACAAACTTTAAGAAGTCCTATAGCCATGCAAATTCCAATGATCAATCTTTCTTGCAGGATTTAGCCATGTTTTTGTGTACGTTCTTGTCAAATAACTTATTGTTATTGGAACAAATCGATGAGTACAACCGTTTATTAAACAACTCGTTATACTACTTGATTGAGTTGTCCAAGATTGAAGAAAGAGAGTTATTTAAGACCTGTTTGGACTACTGGTCCCTGCTTGTCAGGGAATTGTATGAAGAGATCCAAAAATTGCCACAACAAGAGTTAACCCCTTTGATGCAGTTGAGTTATTCTTCCAGAAATGGGGCCATGAACGGTGGTGGTGCTCCAGATCCTGCTGCTTTAGCTAAATTTCCATTGAGACAACACAAATACACCTCCATCTTGTCTAAATTGAGATTGGTCATCATCGAAAACATGGTCAGACCCGAGGAAGTGTTGATTGTGGAAAATGATGAAGGTGAAATTGTTAGAGAATTTGTTAAAGAAAGTGATACCATTCAATTGTATAAGAGCATGAGAGAAGTTTTGGTGTATTTGACTCATTTAGATGTAGTTGATGCCGAACAGATCATGATGGATAAATTAGCCAAACAAATTGATGGAAGTGAATGGTCATGGCAGAACATTAACACCTTGTGTTGGGCTATTGGTTCTATTTCTGGTACTATGAACGAAGATATGGAAAAAAGATTTTTGGTTCAAGTTATCAAGGATTTGTTATCTTTAACTGAAATGAAGAGAGGTAAAGACAATAAGGCCGTGGTTGCCTCTAACATCATGTATATTGTAGGACAATACCCTAGATTCTTAAAAGCTCACTGGAAGTTTTTGAAAACTGTGGTAAACAAATTGTTTGAATTTATGCATGAAACCCATGAAGGTGTGCAAGATATGGCTTGTGATACCTTTATTAAGATCACCTCCAAGTGTAAGAAACATTTTGTTGCTATTCAATCGCAGGAATCCGAGCCTTTCATTAATGAAATTATTAGAAATATTCAACAAATCACGGAAGATTTGCAACCTCAACAAGTCCACACTTTCTATGAAGCTTGTGGTATTATCATCAGTGCACAGACAAACAAAGAACTGAGAGATGCTTTGTTGAGCGACTTGATGGCATTGCCTAATATGGCCTGGAACGCAATCGTCCAACAATCGTCGAAAGACCCTCAATTGTTAACAAACACTGAGACAGTAAAAATCATCGCCAACATTATCAAAACCAATGTTTCTGTTTGCAAAGCATTGGGTCCAGGTTTCTACCCGCAGTTGGGATTGATGTACGTGGATATGTTGTCTTTATACAAGGCTGTTAGTCAGATGATTTCTGATTTGGTAGCCAAGGACGGTGTTATTGCAACCAAAACTCCTAAGGTTAGAGGTTTGAGAACTATCAAGAAAGAAATCTTGAAGATGATTGAAACTTACATCAACAAAGCTGACAATTTAAGAGAAATTGTAGATGATTTGTCTCAGCCATTATTTGCTGCTGTATTAGAAGACTACCAAAATAATGTACCAGATGCCAGAGACGCTGAAGTATTGAACTGTTTGACTACCTTGGTTTCTTCTGTTGGCCACATGATTCCAGAGGGGGTGGTATTAATTCTTCAAAACGTGTTTGAGTGTACCTTAGACATGATCAAGAACGATTTCGTGGAGTACCCAGAACATAGAGTGGAATTCTACAAGTTGTTAAAGGAAATTAATAGCCACAGTTTCCAAGGATTGTTGCAGTTATCTGGAGATGCATTCCAGAGTTTAATCAATGCGGCATTGTGGGCTTTCAAGCATAACAACAGAGAAGTTGAAGAAAATGGGTTATCATTTACTTGTGATTTGATTGGGAATGTTGAAAAATTGGGCGATACTGCTTTCACAAAGGCATTTTATCAAAACTTTTACTTCCAGATCTTGTCAGATACCTTTTATGTTATCACCCAACCAGACCACAAGTCTGGTTTCACATACCAATCTCAGTTATTAGCACAATTGGTTCATTTGGTTGAGGATAATGTCATTAAGTACCCATTGTACACTCCAGACCAAGCTGCAGAAGGAACTTCCAACACGGACTTTTTGAAGCAATATTTAGGTCACTTATTATCGTCTGCTTTTGAGAACTTGCAAAAGGAACAGTTGGTGAACTTTTTGAATGTGTTGACCAAAGTTTACAAGGAAATTAACAAGTTTAATTCCACCTTGAGAGACTTTTTGGTTCAAATCAAACAGTTTGGAGGCGATCCAACCGACTACTTGTTTGCTGAAGACAAGGAGATTGAAAAGCAGGAGCAGACCAGATTGCAAAGACAAAAGGATATGCAAGTTGGAGGTTTGCTTAAACCATCTGAAATTGATGATTGAGATTCCAGTCGTCTTTAGAATTCAGTCGTTCGTAAGAATAATGCAGTGAATATCTGCACCAATACCCGCAGAAGGGATTAGAATCCATATGGAATATTACATATGTAAAACTGCTAATATAAATAAAAGTAAATGCTCTTAGGCGCACCTTTGGTGGTATACCTCCGAATTAGGCAGTCAAGGATCAGGAAAAAATGAGAAAAATTTTTATAAACAGATTTGTCAATTGCCATTACAGCATTTCCAAAAGAACGTCGTAATTATAATGTCAAGCGAAGATATTAAGAAGGAAACCGTCCAGGTCGAAGAATCAGCTCCACAACCACCAACTGCCAACGTGTTTTCCATGTTTGGAGCTAAGAAAGAAAAGAAAGAAGAGGAATCAAAAGACGAATCAAAGGAAGAACCAAAGTCAGAAAAGAAGGAGGATGATGATACCGCAGATGCTGAGGCTGAAGCTGAGGTTCACTTTGAACCATTGGTTCAATTGGAAAAGGTTGATGTGAAAACTAACGAAGAAGACGAAGAAGTATTATACAAGGTCAGAGCTAAATTGTTCAGATTCCACGGTGACACCAAGGAATGGAAGGAAAGAGGAACCGGTGACGTCAAGTTCTTGAAGCACAAGACCAGTGAAAAGGTCAGATTGTTGATGAGAAGAGACAAGACCTTGAAGGTTTGTGCTAACCACATCATTTCTCCAGAATACGAGTTGACTCCAAATATCGGTTCTGACAGATCCTGGGTCTACAATGTAACTGCTGATGTTTCTGAAGGTGAACCAGAGGCCCAAACTTTGGCTATAAGATTCGGTAACAAGGAAAACGCCGACAAGTTTAAGGAAGCCTTTGATGATGCTAAGGCCTCAAATAAGAAATAGATTAATATAGTCATGTGAGTTGATACTGTGATTGCGTATGTAAATGCTGTGAGAGATCTGTAGTTTTCTCTTGAATCATAATAGTACCAGTTTTACTTCAGTTTAGATTTCATGGTGAATACACCTAGAATTTCACCTGAATTGTGAAATCTGCTAAAATATTGAAACAGATTGAGTAATAATTATACAACCTGTTTTTAGAATACCTGAACACATTGTTAGGTTTCTATTCTATAACTAATTCATTATTATTGAAGATTGTAAAATATTTTTTTATTCTCTAGTTCTTTCTATTCTCTTGGTTTTCTAGTTCATGTTAAACATATAGTATCGAGATATTGTTTCTAACCATATTTTGTCTCATATTTTGTCTCATATTTTGTAGTACCATATTTTGTCTCATATTTTGTAGTACCATATTTTATGTCATATTTTATATCATATTTTATATCATATTTTGTAGTACTTGTTATTACCATATTTTGTATCATATTTTATGTCATATTTTATGTCATATTTTGTATCATATTTTGTATCATATTTTATGTCATATTTTGTATCATATTTTATATCATATTTTGTCTCATATTTTCACACATTTTATATCATATTTTATATCACATTCTACACACATTCTACACACATTCTACACCCTTTTCACCCATTCTACCCATTCTACCCTTTTCACCCATTCTACCCTTATCGTCTTATCCCCCAATTCTCTATTCTCCATTTCATATGCTCTTTCAAATTATACACGTTTTGCTAAACAAGTTCAACCCAACTGCAACAATCACCACAACCAAAGAACTACCACGCCTTAGAACCAGCACGTGGCAGTAACGTTGTAATTCGCACCACGCATTCGCACCATCGCCGGTCCATCTTATCAGATCAAAACGTTCTCACATCAATTTAATTTACGAAATTCACCAACACCATGAAGTTTGGGAAGTATCTTGTTTCCAGACAATTGGAACTACCAGAATACTCCGGCCACTTTATCAACTATAAGGCCTTGAAAAAGTTAATTAAACAACTTGCTACCCCCGCCTCCAACAGTGAAAAACCACTTTCGCCAATAGACATCCAAAATTCATTGAAGGAAAACAAGGCCATTTTCTTCTTTAAGGTGGAAAGAGAGTTGGACAAGGTGAATTCGTTCTATCTTGAAAAACAGGCTAACTTGGCAATCAATTTGGATTTGTTGTTGGTGCAAAGAAACGAACTCTTTTCCAGTATAAAGTCGTTTATTGATCACAAGAACTTGGACGATGCTATCAACTTGAACTCTAACTTCAAGAACTCAATCACCTACTTGAACCTATATCAGAACTTTAAGAAAATCCATCAGGACTTGTTGAGATTGCAGCAGTTCATAGAGTTGAATGAAACTGGGTTTTCTAAAGTGGTGAAAAAATGGGATAAAAGATCCAAATCCCACACCAAAGAACTCTTTATCCTGACAGCAGTGAGCGTGCAACCGGTTTTTCATAAACATGAGATCAATGAGTTGAGTGATTTGGTGACATCCAGTTTGTTTGACTTGGAAGCCATTATCGATGGTGATTTGTCTCCTATCAAGAACTTCCAGGCCACAAACTCAGATAACGATTTGTTGATCAAGTCGTTATCTGGGGCCGAGTCTTCAATCAGCACCAGAAGTCATTCTGCTGTGCTGGAGGCAAGTAGCGAAGAAGCAAACATAAATGTTAGAAGCAGCTCCATCACCAATTTGCCTGGAGATTCGTTTAATTCAAGATCACATTCCATCGAGAATGCTGAAATAGATGAATTATACTCCAGTTTTGTCAATATTGCCACCATCAAAGAACCTGATTTGTCTTTGTTAACCAGATGGATTGACAAAGTACACAATAGTGTGAAGATGTCTATTACGAATGATGCCTCCATAGACACAAAAGAAATCCAGAACAACGATTCATTCAAGTCATTGCTTATTTCTAGATTTTCAAGAGTGTTTCTTTTGTCTGTGACCAATTTAAAGATTTCTGACAGCTTTTTGAAGTCGTTTTTGGCCCACATCGACAACAACATTGACATTTTGCACACCTACAATAATTTCAACAACAACAAAAACATCATCCACGCTTGTTGTTCGATCCCTTCGACTTCAACCCAAGAAAGTAACATGATTATCAACAATGGTGTGAAAGTAGTCAAGTCCACAGACTTGATCAATCATTCCCGTTTATTCATCGTAGAGAAGCTTGTGCATTCTTCGAAAAGCAATGAACTCCATAAATTGTTTACTTCCAATGATTTCAATGGGAGAAACTGTTTGCACTACGCTTCTCAGTTCAACAGATGTGACTTATTGTCAATAATATTGCCTCATTTCCCGGTAAACCACTTGGATGATTTGGATAACGAGTCGATGTCACCGTTGTTATTGGCAATTAAGCATGAGCACTTTGATGCCATTAAATTATTGGTGGAAAGTAATAGTACTGTTTTCCCTGAACCTCATGATGATAAATTGCAGTACTTGCCAATTAATTTCTCCTGTAAGATTGGTAACTACGACACTGTTCGGTACTTGTTGTCAACAAAACATCCCCAGGAAAACTCCATTAATCAACAGGACGTGGAAGGTTTGCTGCCATTGCATGTTGTTGCCAGATCCGGCCATCACTTCTTGATCAAGTTACTAGTTGAAAAAGGAGCAGATATTAACCAAATTGATAGTTTGAACAAATGGACTCCCTTATTCTACGCTGCCCTGGAAGGAAACCTCAGATCTACCCAGGAATTGCTCAAGTTTGGTGCCAAAGTAGATATTGTCGACGAAGATGGCTATAATGTGTTGTACTATTGTGTTGTGGAAGGAAACATTTCAGTTTTGAATGAACTATTGAAATTCTACTCTGATATTACTGGTGATAATACTAAAGATGTCAACAAGATTATAAATGATGCCAGTTTTGGAAACCAGAGTGGAAATGGTTCTAAGAATTCCCGAAAAGCTAAAAGTTCTTCTTTCTCGTCAGCTCCCGCTAATTTATCTATGACAAAGGATAAGCAAGATTCCTCAGCATCAATGGCAATATTGATCGATGAAAATGATTCTGACGATAGTGCAAGCATCAGCGGCAGTGGCAGTGGAAGCATGAGTGGAATCAACTCAAGTGGTGGGCCAAATGGTAGCTCAAGCTCAAAGAATGCAAGCAAGAACATTGATACGATTCCAGACCTTCAGTTGCCACCCCCAGTCTTACCTTTAAGACGTTATGGTCATAATTTCTTGGAACAAAAGGTGTTAATTGAACTAGTTTTCCCAAATAACTCCAGTTTTATAAACTTATTCAATTCCACCACCGACTTGAAACCAGGAAGAATCACTTTATCTTCCAATATTTCTGATATTGTTCCTAGAAACATCATTTTACCTGCTGCAGATGAAACCAGAGTCGACAGTTGTATCTTCCAGACCGATATCGATTCCTTGAATGATTTCAGAGTGGACTTTGAAATCTTCCCTAAGTTTGGTACTAGGTTGATTGCAAAGACCACTGCCTTGTCTTTTGCAACCATAGATACTTCATCACCAGAAATTAACTCCATCAGATTACCTTTATTTGATTTGAGACTTAAAAATATCGGTGAGATCAAGTTAAACTGTCAGGTTATCTTTCCTTTTGGTGGGGTTTTGTTGGAAGCTTCCAAGTTTGATACTTACTGGAAGTCTTCAACTACGTTTATTAATAGAAGTAATGGTCCTACAAATACCTTGTCACCAAACGCTTACTTATCACCGTCGTCCATTTCCAGCACAATTCGTGACACTCCTACTACTGGCAAAGAATCGAATCAAACTACACCTAACCAAACCTTATCTTCGTCTATTAGCCCAAGAGGCGTCATAACATCCACGAACGAATTGGTTTCGGGATTTGGAAATGCGTCGGCTTCATTTGTCACCGCCACATCATTGTCAGGTAGTTATTTAAGAGTCAAAGTGTGCTTGTTGAACGATGGCACACCTGTAGTATGTCCAAACTGGTCAATTTCAATTACAGATAATATTGATTTGTACTTGCCAAACTTATCGTTGGAACAATTGACTTCGATTACTGATAACTTGTTTGACTACAACAAGGTGTTGAACGATTTGGCTTACATGACAGTGCAAGACATTATGTTAATCAAAAAGCTTTTGAAGATTATATACTTGCCATTAGAGCTAATTTTGCAAGTCATCAGCAGCGAAATCAACATCAATATAGAAATCATTTTCCCATCGGAATATGAAATCAGAAACTTGCCTTTCATTGGCAATGTTGCCTCGTCGTTGAACAACTTCATCGACTTCACGTTGAACGACGTTTTCAATCATTTGAGAGAAGAAAGATCCACCAATAAGAGAAATAGAGCCATTATATTCATGTCTTCGAATTCATTAATATGCAAGATTTTGAACTGGAAACAGCCTAATTTCCCGGTATTTTTGGTTATGAATGGGATTTCTTACAATTCAGACGTCAACAACTTTGAAGCCAGGTCCACCAATGGGTTTTTATTGATTGATCCTAACACCCAATCCCATGACATTAAAGACGATGATGCAGAAATGCATGAGAAGAATACAAATCCTGATAAATTAATTGAAAATGACCAAGAGCAGACGTCCAGGTCCATCAAAGATGCTGTCAGTTTTGCAGTAGGCAACAACTTGATTGGTATTATCACATCTATTCACTTGCTAAGGTTGGTTCCTAAGATAATTCCTTTGATCAGATCCAGAGGGTTGATTTTGGTTGCAGCCAACGATTACTTCCAAGATGAGGATTCAGTTTATACTAGTAAAGAGTTAGACACATACACCAAGACCGAAATCAATGGATTGAGGTTTGACGACGTGTTGACTTTCAAAGACGACATTACAATGTGAAATATGTATCTGATGTTATGTAGTATGAACCATAAGAATTCAATTAAATGCATGCAATTACCTTCTTCTTCTCGGTGGAGGTGGTGGAGGGGGTGTAGAATGTGATTCGGCTGGAGCTGGGGTTATCGAAACCCTCAGGCAGGTGATAGGGGTGGATGCACGAGATGGCGGTAAAGACTTGGAATTTGATGTCAAGTGTGGAGGGCGAAGTGAATCGACTGTTTGAATCGCTGGCGACCACAGTCTTGGGGTCATTATTGGTGATTTCATCATTCTGGGTGACTTTGGCGGCGGTGGAGGTGGCGGTGCTGACTTCTTAAGGGCTTTAGTAGCAAGCTTATTCCTGGTTGGTTTATTTTGGAAATATTCGTTTGGTAAATCCAAAATATTGGACATTCCCTTTTCAAGTTTGGATATTTCAGTTTCAGGTTTACTCGACTCAAGAAATACATTGCCGTTGTTGCTGATAGCAAGATCGGGTTCTTCTGCAATATTGTGAACTGTAGTATGTAGATGGTAGTCATTTTTATGCCATGTGCGTGTGGAAGGGACTCTAGTGAATGAATGAGCTATAGAATCGTTGGAAGAATTCTGTCTTTGGTATAATGAGGTATGAGGCAATTGTGGTGTGCCATTAGGAGTAGAAACCGAGGAAGATCCCACGGAAGAACTGGAAGAGTCGTCGTGGTTATAAATGTTCTTTTTTCTCTTCTTTAACCAAGGCACCGTAAGACATCTGTTAGCCAAATCTGATATGATTTTGAGTTGTTCACTGGTTTGTTTCACATCCAAGTTAATCACAGCATAATGACTCAACATTCTGACAATTTCGTTACCTTTATAGCACTCAGAAAGCTCTGCTAATTGAGAAAACATCATCATAGGATAGAACACCTTCAAGTATGTTATAGCAAGAACTCTATTTTCCTTATAAACTTCATCCATATAAGGCAAGTCGTTTAAGTCTCTGATGAAAATGTCTACTAGAATCTTTAAATCATTCAAGTAATAAAGTTTTGAGGTATATGACGACGTGAAGATCAAGTATAAGAACTTTAATATCAAGATCTTGATGATCTGGGACTCCTCACGGTTCAAGTGAAATACTAGAAGGTTCAAAAAGCCTGATATCTTGATATTTCCGGAGTCGTTGCTGTCTTGTGGGTCTTCACACATGAGCGAATCAAACACTCTATTTCTGAGGTTGCATGTATAGGATTTCATTAGGTACTGCTCATTAATCAATAATAGCAACTTGAACTCTTCATAGGCTATGAGCTTCTCTTCATCGTCCCAGCTACTATCGGAAATGTCGTAATCTAAATTACCATTACCGAGTAAATCGTTTATGAGCAGGCTTACAAGGTTGGTTTTCCCTACAATGGTTTCGAATTCTTCGTCAGCAAGTAGTCCTACGTAGAATAAATATTCAAATATGATGTCACAGCAGAACTTCAAGAGTATAAATGGGGTTTCGTGTGATTGGATATGGCACACCACAAAATTGGATATCAAAGTGATGAAGTTCAAGTCCTTTAAAAGTTGGAATAGAGCTTGCTTATCAATTCCTTGGGTCAATTCCTTAAATTCTTCGTCCTCTTCTTCGGAGTTGTTCACTTTGAGTAACAAGTATAGCAATATACACAAAAACTCTTTCATCTTCTCTTCTGATTCGGTCTTTTCATTGTTGGTTTCATTTTCGTAATTTTCCACTTCGGTTAATATCTTGACTAGTCCCATGATCTTTCCCAAACATAGGCTATAGTTCTTTATAAATAAGTTCAGGTTTAACAATTTCATTGCATATACTGACAACTGGTGATAGTTACTGACATCGGTCTTGAATCCTATAATGTCCACAACTGTCTTGATGTAAGTGGAGAAATTCTGGTTACATTCGTTTGAGTCGCTGTTGATTAGGCATAGGTGTAAGTCATCTTCTAGTACGTCCTCTAACGTGGGAAACGACGTATTGGGGAAATCGTCTGTGAGTATCATGACTGAGCAAGACTTGAAATTCGCGCGTAGATGCGGCTGATAGTTGATAACAGTTTCGAGGTTATTGGTGTTTGTTGGTTCTACGAAGTTCAGTAGTATTGAAGATTTTATGTATGAGTTTGTAAGTTTGTAATTTGAGTTTGTAATTTGAGTTTGTAAGTTTGTAATTTGAGTTTGTAATTCGAGTTTGTAATTCGAGTTTGTAATTCGAGTTTGTAATTCGAGTTTGTAATTCGAGTTTGTAATTCGAGTTTGTAATTCGAGTTTGTAATTCGAGTTTTGATGAATGAATAAGCACTGAAACCTCTTCCAAGGTGACCTGATAAGCCCTGAAATGTGTAATTTCGTCAATGGGAGCTAAAAACTTGAACATTCATCACGACCCAACAGTCTTCAAGTATACATCTGTACCCCATCCGTAGTATGACTGGAGTGATAACAGACCCTTTATGGCATTAGAACTGCCGTCCTCGTCAAATAACTCTTCAGGAATGGTATCGTCAAATATCTCAATGTAACTCTTCAGTAATGGTAATCCATATCCCATTCCTGCCACGGTGTTTCCACCCACACCTGGTGGGGCATTCAAGGTCTTATACGATTCATCCTCACCTGATTCGTAGGTAGTGTAGGAGTAGTCAAATATATGTTTCAAAGTGGCTGGAGGAATACCTTTGCCTTTATCTCTGATTCTAAGTTCAAGGTACAACGGATTAGAAGACGTAGCTACTGTTATCTTCACAGGATCGCTGACATCGTTTTCTATATGTGCTCTGAAGGAGTTTTTAAGCAACTCAGTTAAAATGTAATCTAAATGATACTCAATGTAGGGGAACATGACTTTATCAACATTGAAATTGGGATCAAGATCTGGCTCCAGTCTACTCCAGTAGTTCTTCGAGTATAAGTTATTCTCAATTTCAATGTGCACCGTCTGGTCATATTTCATACGACAGATATCGTTAACTATATCAGCATTATTTTGGATGACCTTGTAAATGTCTAATAACTTGATTACTCCATTATACTTGCCACCTTTTTCATAATTACCAGAATCTAGTGCTCTAGTTAACTGTATATGCTGGTGTGCTATCAATCTCATGCTGATTCTTTCTTTTAAATGTGCATCCAAAAACAGTTTTGTGGTCTCATAGCTCAAGAGGTCATGAACCTCGTTGAATCCTTTAGATAAGGTGGGTAGGGTGTCGGAGTGGATATCAATAAACTCCGTCAAAACCTTTTCAGCAAACGACGTGTTTTCGTCCATTGTGGTGGGAATGTTAAGCGATGCAGTCAATAGTGATGACATGGTGTTGATGTAACTGTTGTAGGATTCCGAGATGGATGGATTCAAAACTACCAAATAGGGCAAGTTCCTGAACTCTTTGAGTCTTCGTGCATTATACGCAAGAAGATATTCAATGGTGTCCTTTGCGTTCTGGAGGATAAAACTGGAAGAAAGTTTTTGCGATTGATCGTATAACCGCTGAATAGAAAACTTGGATAACGGTTTCAGGGCATAGTAATAAATGTGTCTTTCCAAGCTGGATCTGATTTTGTATTCTTTCAAGAACTCCTGTTGCTGCGTCGAGCTGTGACGCAACGATAGCAGGAACCTGCTTTTTACTCCCGTTCTTATTCTCGAGTACATTAAATCGGTGATAAAATGATAAAACTAGTTGCCATAAAAAGTTGCGCGATTGAGTTTTTAACTGCAATAGAATGATAGCAGAGAATTGTAAGATATGTGGATCTAAGGCAGACCAGGCTTGGATTCAATGCGATTGCTGTAGTGGATGGTACCATCAGAAATGCTTGAAACTTACCAAACTGGATGTTGATGAAATACACCAGTATCACTGCAAGAATTGTGCACAGAAACATGGAGGGCCTATTATGAAGAGAAGACTGAAAAGAGCCAGGGCCAACATAGACTACGTTGCGTTAAACGAAGGAGATTCATTTGCGATAGACAAAACCATACATCCTCATGTTCACAAATTCCACCAATTCGATGTGGATGCAAATAAGTACAATGGTGACAGTGTGTATATAGACGTGTTCGATGGTCTAGATTTTGAATATGCCACCTCTACACATTTAATAAGACCTATACTTGTTCCTGGAATCAGAAACAACGATGTTGGTATGAGATTGCCATGCGAGAAAGAGAACATAACTATAGACTATATCTTGGATAAGGTCGGTGGAGATGAGCCGGTTGAAGTTATGGATGTTCTTTCCCAACAGGGGGTGAGTCCTGGATGGAATATGAAACAATGGAGAGACTATTTTGCCACAGATGAGGCTAGTAGAGACAGAATAAGGAATGTGATTTCGTTGGAAATCAGTGAAAACGAGTTGGGTCGTGGTTTTAGGCGTCCTAAGTTGGTAGAGCTGATGGATGTGATAGACAAGACATGGCAAGATGTTCTGGATAGGCCAAAAGTCACAAAATATTGCTTGATGTCTGTGAATAAGTCATTCACCGATTTCCATATAGATTTTGGGGGAACTTCGGTATACTATACGGTTCTCTCGGGGTCAAAGACGTTTTTGATGTATCCACCAACTGATGACAATCTTGAATTGTATACCAGCTGGTGTTTAGAGCAAAACCAAAACTACATGTGGCTCCCGGAGTACCTGAAAACAATACGAGGAAAGCCAGCTGTTGTAAAGGATGGGTTTAAAGTCAGTTTAAGTCCTGGTGACGTATTTATTATTCCAAGTGGATGGATACATTGTGTTTATACTCCCAGTGACTCTTTGGTTATAGGAGGTAACTTTTTGACTATTATGAACATGGCCATGCAGTTGAAAATTTACGACATTGAAAAGAAAACTGGAGTGCCCATGAAGTTTCGACACCCACAATTTAACAAGGTTATATGGTTTGCCAGCTGGTACTATCTCCACCACAAACACGAGTTTGAAACAGATATTGGATATGTCAAACAAGTCAAACAAGAATGGGGTGGGCCCAAGACGCTAATTTCAGCCATGAGAAGCCATTTGCTTGCCCATTACCAACTAAGTAAAACCTCGCAAGTAGCCAAAAAGAGTATTCCTACCAATATCATCGGAAAAGACGTAAATGGGTATTTGGACCGGTTACAGGTTTGGTTGGAAGAATATGGTATGTAAATAGAAAGAATATGATAATATTTAAATAGTGATTAGCTGAATTTGGCTGCGTTTGGCTGCGTTTGGCTGAATTGGCTGCGTTTGGCTGCAAGATTATGCGATTATGCAATTACCAATAAAATGAAGACGTTGCAAAACTGGGCTTCTAGTACTAGACGTTGGCGTTCACTGAACTCTCTAAACTTGTATGGCAAAGCTTCAATACTTGTGTAGCTTCAATACTTGTGGGTAAAAGTTTCAACATCGGTAACGTATCGGCTGTAAAAAACTATAAATGCGATTAATAATGCAGCAACCGTGTTTTTAACTTCATGTCAGATTCCAACCACTTCTGGGAGTCAATTCCTCCCAATAGATACTATGATAGCGATGGCATAGAGGATGGAAACGAAGAAGTAGTCAGAAAACTGACCCGAGTCAAAACGGCCTGGGGTTTTGTCAGACCAGGCTATATATTAGATCATCTAGACTATACATCCTTCAAAATATGGTTTAGAACTTGGGTGAACGTTTGGGTCACTGAAATTTTGTTCATAATTCCTGCTAGTAGTCACTGGATTGGAGATGCTGGATATCTTTTCCAGATTTTCGGATTTATTTCACCATCTGGAGGCTCTTCAATTGTTCTAAATGTATTTACGTCTGTTGCATGTTGTTTTACCATCAGCGTGGCATTTTTATTTGACATAATAGCCCAATTGATTGCTGCAAAGATACGAGGAAACCCTTCGATGGGCCTGTTTATTACCGAGTTGGTTGCTGAAGGGGCTTGTAAAGACGATGAAACCCTTGAACGTTGTGCAATAATGCAAATGTTTACAGGAAGATACTTGGAAACTAAAACTTCAGTCATATATTTGGTTGCCCTCTTCCTTGGAATAGTGTTACTTGGGTATCCTACTAAGTACTCTCCATTGTTAAGAGTTCCTTATATCTCGGGTGCCATTGTTTTGTGCATCATGTGTACCTATAATTCATTTATACCTGCTTTCCAACCGCTAGTTATCAATATGGCGGCGTTAAAAGTAGCATACTTTGCTTTTGCTGCAAAAATAATAACTGCTTGCATAATATTCCCAGAAACCTCGAGTTTTGTGTACTTTAATGGAACTGTGAAACTAGTCAAAGGCTTAAGAACCACCAGTGCAAATAACTTGCGCTTTTTCAAGTCTATGAAACCATCGGAACTCACCTTCAACAGATTCAAAAACTTCCAGGACGAAATGGTCAAAGTGCGTTCGAAAATGATTCCTTTGGAAGTTCAAGCAGGTTTAGCCAAACTAGAGGTTTCTTACGGAAGACTTGGACTTGGTGACATGGGAGAATTGAGATCTAATCTCAAAAACCTTATCAATATTTATGCTTCGTTTAACTTTTTGTACCAGCTCATAGATTCAAAACAAAGGGTTTCTCGTGGGCAAACCACGGTGGATAGACACAAATCGGTGATTCTGAAGAATCAAAGTGTAGGTGGTGGTGATGATGATGGCCATTTCAAGTTGTTTGGGTCTATTCACGAGATATATTCTCCAGTAGCACAATTTGAACATAGCCAAAGATTGAATTTGCTAAAATTTCGATTCGAAAATAAAGCTTCCGTCTTAACACTTCAAGATCTTGACGTGATTTGTGATCTTTTAAAGCCGTATTTTGTGCCATTTCTTGAGGCTGATATCGAGACCCTTGATTGCATTGCCCAATGGATTGAAACTGCAAATCAGTTCAGAGTTTATAGTGTGTTTTCTACGTCCAGTTATGTAGAAAAACAGAAAAACATGAATTTAAACATCAAGAGCTGCAAACAGAAATTGGAGCAAAGTTTGAGTTCTATTCATGACATAGATTCCATCCAAGCCTTTTTTGCAGGCAAGCTCAAAAATGAAGAGAATATGCTTCATTTAATAAGTATATGTTCATTGGCTCTTTTTCTTGTGGAATCACAGATAGTTCTGACTGTGAAAATCTTGGACATTTTAATAACCATAGATGAAGAAAAACCAAAGCCAGGATTTATTAGTGCATTTTCCAAAAGTGCTTTTGATTTCTCCAGGAATATCTACCATAACATAGGCGCAGAAGAACCTAGTGAAGATGTTCCAACTTTTGAAGGTACTCTTGTCAAATGCCGTGATCCAGATTCGCTAGCCCCTACTTCAATGCTTCACGTTATTGGTTCTAAGTTTGTGGTCTTCTACAATTCCTTGTATGACGAATACCTTTGGTTTTGGTTCAGAACAGGCCTTTTAACTGTTGTGTGTGCCATACCTTTCCACACGAGAACTGCAGGCGGTTGGCTCTTCAAAAATAGGGTAATATGGACTGTGATCATGTGTGCTGTTTCTACATCGCAGTACACTGGAGAGACAATTCACACCTTTGTAAATAAGCTTGGGTTCACACTTATTGGATGCATTGTTGGTGTGATTGCGTGGTATGTTTCAACTGGAAATGGTGAAGGGAATTATTATGGTTTTGGGGTGGTGACTGCAATACTCTATATTCAGCTGAGTTTCTACAGACACTTCACGATCCATAGTTCTTTGATTCCTGCTATTTTGTATCCGGTTTCTGCAGCTTTGGTATTGGGAACAAGTTGGGCAGACTCCAAATTCATTCCACTCACGGCTGTAGGACACGGTATAAGGCCAGGATACACGAGATTTCTAAGCGTGATATCGGGGCTTGTGGTAGGGTTTTTGGCCAGTATTTTTCCCAAACCCAATTCTAGCAAATTGGCCATTAGAAAGATTCTAGCTAATATCATGGCTGAATTGGGAGATATTCATTGTTCGGTGACCACATTTGCAGTTAGAAGACATCAGAACTCAAGCCATCACATCACTTCAAGGCACGATCCTGTGATTGAAAAGCTCAGAATGATTTTGATCAAGTTGGCCAGTACTGCAAGTTTACCAGTTGCACACGAACTCTCCATTACTGGAGAATGGCCCAAGCAAAAATATCAGGTTTTGCAATCAGTTATAACTGATTTGGTGCAACTTTATACTATCATGTTGACGGTTCTTGATAAAATCAAAGATCCTGAAATATGGATGGAACATATAATATCAAGAACAGGATGGTATGACATAGACATGAATGCGGACTTGTTTGCACTTATTCAAATCTGCTCCAGGTCGCTTAGATGGAAACTTGCCTTGCCTAAAGTAACGAAAGCAACATTGACCTTGAAGCATTTTGAACTTCTCAAAAGACAATGGGGTATTGACCAGGTGTCACTAAATGAAAGGTTCTATCGTTCTGATTCAGATACCGATTCTATTCATAGCGAAAAGAAGTTTAAGTCTATTACCGACAATTTGGATTATGGTAGATTATTTGGACATGATGGAAATTTGAGTATCGTTGCACTTATCATGTCCCATTCCATATACCAAAAGATAGACGAGTTGGTAGTACTAGTAAAATCATTGGTTGGAGAGAAGTATGACTTGAATGAGCAGTTGTTTGAAATTGGCGCTATGAATGGCTTCAAGAAGGTTGGAAAGGAGATTTAGAGATTTTAAGGTGTGAATCCCAGGTGTTTTTAGTGTGTGAAAGAATCCCAAGTGTTTGTAGTGTGTGAAGAAAGAAACACTACAAAAACACTTGATGTGAAAATATGGGGTCCATCGCTCGTATATCAGCCGCACGAGGCCAACTCCGAAACATTCGATTTATAATTTATAAGAAAAATACCACATAGTCTGGTTCAAACATACTACTTCAATTATCAATGGGTATTTTATTCCAAGGCCCATTTCAACTCTATGTCACCACTTCCACAACTCAGAGCAATAAACAATTTCGCAGCAAATTCATTTGAATTGATGTCTGATAGTAAAGAATCGGAAGAAATAGGGGCTTTCAACTGCTACTTGGCTTGTGATGGTTCGGATTTCATAGAAGAACCTGTGAATGCTAAGCCTTCGTTGCCAAGACGCTTGTTACAAACAACTCGTCCTGGGTATTTCCTAGACCATTTAGATTATGCGTCTTTCAAGGTAGTTTTTAGAAGCTGGGTTTTAGGATGGGGCTCGGTTTTCATAGTTATTATCCACAAAAGTGGGGTTTGGATGGCTGCTGGTGCATATCTTATACCGATTTATGCGTTCATTTATTCTTCGGGGGGTATTTCTATTGTGCTTAGTGTTTTGCTTGGTGTATTGGGTGCTTTTGCATGTTCATTAGGTTGGGTTTTCTCGGTAATTGCACTGTTAATATCTGCTAGGATAAGAGGGAACCCTACTCTCCAACAAATCGCTGCTGAATTGATCCAAGACGGCACTTGTCCTGCTGAGGGTGGTGTTACTTGTGTGTTGCAAGAGATCTTCTATGGTAGATTTCTCAATACCAAAACTTCTGTAATATTTGCAATAGCACTTTTCATTGGAATCTCTTTGTTGTGCTACTTGCAGAGTTTTACTCCAATCATGAGACCGGTATATTCTATTGCCAGTATTTACTTATGTATTGGAATGTGCTATAACGTCTACATACCTGCATTTGCTCCCAAATTGATATCCTGGCCTTTGGTGAAGGCAACCTATTTTGTTTTTGCTGGGAATATTCTTACCAGTGTCACTATTTTCCCGTTGACATCAAATTTTGCTTTCTTTGACTCGGCTTCCAAACTCTTGAAAGCCCTTCAGGCAGCTGGTTCCAACAACTTGCGGTTTTTCAAGTCAATGAAGCCTTCGGATCCGAATTTCCAAAGATATAAAAGGTTTCAATCGGAAATCACTGGTATTCGTGGGAAATCAATGATGATGGAATTCAATGCAATTGGTACCAAACTAGAGGTATCTTACGGGAGAATGGATGCAGGTGTGGTAGGAGAGTTTAGATCTGTTCTTAAGAATTTGTTGAATGTTTACGCTGGTATGCACTTGTTCTATCAGCTTTTAGATAGGAGACAGGCCATGACAAGAGGTGAAACTTTAGCTGACAAACATAAATCGATTTTGGAAAAGCATCTGAACCAACCAAGTCACGTATTCTCCAAGTTGTTTGGTGCCATTCAGGAGCTGTATAAGCCTGTGGGTACTTTTGAACATTCTCGTAGATTAAGCTTGATCAAGAAAAGGTTTGAATCTGAGGACAACTACAATTTGGAAGATCATGATAATGTGTGTGAAATCTTGAAGCCTTATTTTTCTCCTTACATGGAGACTGCAGTTGACAGTTTGGGTGTGATTATAAATTGGATTGAGGCTGCTAATCAGTTCAGAGTGTACTCCTTTCTCCATAGAAAAAAGCACATACAAGCCCAAAAGGATTTGAATTCAAAGCTTACGCAATGCAAACAAACCTTGCAGAAATGCCTTGTTGAATTGCAAGATGCAAAAAGGCTTGAGGCCTATTTTTCAGGAAAGACAAGAAATGCTGACAACATGATTCATGTGGTTGGAGCCAGTTCTGTCCTTATCTACAGCATCGAGACCCAAATTAAGCAAACATTAAGAGTAGTGGACATTCTTTTGGAGACCGATACCCAATTTCCAGTGCCAAAATTCTTCACCATGTTCAGCAAAACTGCTTATGAAACTGCCCAAAATGTTCAAACTGAAGACAATGATGAAACTAACGAGCGCATTCCAACGTTAGATAAGCTTCCTAAGTACCTGGCTCGTGATCCTGACGCCTTGGCTCCATCTTCCATATTTCAGTTATGGGGAAGCAAGTTTTCCAAATGCTACGATTTGTTATTTGACGAATACCTTTGGTTTGCTATCAAAACTGGATTACTAACGGTTGCTGCCACTGTTCCAATCTACCTGAAAACCACTGCTGGCTGGTACTTCAGGCATAGATTGGTGTGGGTCCCAATTATGTGTGCAAGCTCTACAACACTTTACACTGGAGAAACAATTTATAACTTTGCTGCCAAAATAGTCTATACCTTTTGGGGATGTGTGGCAGGAATGGTATGTTGGTATATTGCCAGTGGAAATGGTGATGGTAATCCTTATGGTTTTGCAGCTGTTACAGGAATATTGTTTGTGTTTTTGTATTTCTACAGACACTTTACTTCACACAGCTCTTTGCTCCCCAGTATTTTGTTTCCTGTGACTACATTCTTGGTAATGGGAACCAGTTGGTATGATTCCAAGTATATTCAGTATCCTTCCATTGGATACGGGTTTCATGTTGCATACGTGAGATTTCTAACTGTGATTACAGGACTTTCAATTGGATTTCTAGCAAGTGTTTTCCCCAGACCAAAATCTAGTAAGGTTGTGGTTAGAAAGTCATTGGCCAATATTCTAGATGAAATTGGTGAGATCCACTGTGCAGTAACTGGGTTTGGTGCAAGGCGTGTTAAAGAACCCAGCCATCATCTCACACTTCGAAACCATCCAGTGGTGGAAAACCTAAGGGCAATTTTGAATAAGCTTGCTAAAACAAGCCAATTGCAAACCCCAATCTACCATGAACTTGCAATTACTGGAGACTGGCCCGAAGAAAAGTATAGACTGCTTCAAGGTGTTATCACCGACTTAATTCAGTTGTATATTGTTGTCTTGTCCACATTTGATAAACTTGAAGATACCCAGCATTGGATGGGGCATATCATTACAAGAGCAGGTTGGTATGACGTGGATATGAATGCTGACCTCTTTTCGCTTATTCACATGTGTTCTAGATCATTGAGATGGAAGTCGCCAATGCCCAAAGTAACCCAGGGAACCATGTCTATCAAGCATTTCAATTTGTTGAAACAACAATGGGGAGTTGGTAAAGATGCAAATATCAATAGAATATTCACTATTGCAGAGAAAACACTACAACTGAAAGAAGTAGACGAAATAGAACAATCGTTGCACAGTTCTATGTTGAATAATTTGGACTACGAAAAATTGTATGGACATGATGGAAATCTCAGTGTGGTAGCGTTTATTATGTGCCAAATGATTTATCAGAAAATAGATGAGTTGGTTGTAATTGTGAAGTCATTGGTGGGAGAGAAGTTTGATTTTGACGAGGGTTTGTTTGAGATGAAGATTCAAGAGGATGTGAACCCATTTTTCAAGCCGTACAAAGGCGAATAAGGGAGTTTTAGTTCAATATGGTTGTTACAAACCGTATCTATACCGTATATATTAATTATATGCATTATAAGGACAATGTCTCACCCTTTTCTCTGGCAGCTTCACCATACTTCTTGATTCTGATAGCTTGGATTGCAATGAAACCAGTGGTGTCTTCTGGAGAGAAACCAGTCAATTCATCCATAGAAGATTCAGTAGCATCGTACAACTTTTCAGTGTCAGAAGATCTACCCAAGATATTCAAAGAACCCTTGTAACAAGAAGCTCTGACAACACCGTTAACGGTCTTTTGAGATGGTTGGATCATGGATCTGACGTATTCACCTTCTGGGGTAAAGTACATACCGTTGTACAAGATCTTAGAGTAGCTTGGGGTGACAAACTGGTCTCTCAAAGCACGGACTTCTCTGTCCAAGGTCAAACCTTCGATGTCGATGTGAGTGGATCTCAAGACAGTCAAACCTGGAGTCTCGTAACAACCTCTGGACTTGATACCAATGAATCTGTTTTCCACAATATCAACTCTACCAACACCGTTTCTTCTGGCCAAAGCATTGGCTTCCAAAAAGATTTCAACTGGGTCAGTAACAACCTTGTTACCAGAATCCAAGATCAATTTGGTTGGCAAACCCTTTTCAAACACAACAGAAAAGTCTTCAGGAGTGTTTGGAGCATCGGTTGGGTCAACCGTCAACTTCCACATGTCCTTTGGAGGAGTGGTGTCTGGGTCTTCCAAAATACCAGCTTCGAAAGAGATATGGGCCAAGTTTTCGTCGGTGGACCATGGTTTAGCCTTGGTTTGGGTGACTTCAATCCCCTTTTCAGCAGCGTACTCCAACAAATCTTTTCTTCCTGCAAATCTGTTGAAAAACTCAGGGTCTCTCCAAGGAGCAATGACTTGGACATCTGGCTTCAAGGCGTAGAAAGATAATTCAAATCTGACTTGATCGTTACCTTTACCAGTACAACCATGGGAAACGGCAAAACATCCGTTTTCTTCAGCAACCTGGATCTGAGCTTGGGCAATCACTGGTCTGGCCAATGAGGTTCCCAACAAGTATACGTTTTCGTAAACAGCGTTGGATTGAATGGCTGGGAAACAAACGTCCTTGACGAATTGTTCTCTGACGTCAACACAAACAAACTTGGTAGCACCAATAGCCAATGCTTTCTTTTCAGCAGCTTCGAAGTCTTCTTCTTGACCAATGTTGGCTAAGAAAGCAACCACTTCATAGCCTTGTTCCAACAACCAGGCCAAAATAACAGAGGTATCTAAACCACCAGAATATGCTAAACAAACTTTTCCTTTAGACATTTTGTAATGTTGAAAATTTTTCAGGATTTGTTCTCCTTTATATCCCGATTGCACATCGCGGTAAATGGCCAATTGCCTTTTTCGTGAGTCATAGGGTCGTGTGTGGCGAAGTGCTGTGATAGGACGAAATTAAGTGTGCCTATTTCATAGCTTTATTTGTATCTGTGAGTAACATGTACATATTTAAGTGTCCTATTGTTTACTCTGTCACGGTTTTGCTTGTTTTCAGTACTTTTTTTCATCCAAGAGGAGTTGTTAA
This sequence comes from Yamadazyma tallmaniae, assembly GCA_030569655.1. Taxonomy (NCBI): domain Eukaryota; kingdom Fungi; phylum Ascomycota; class Pichiomycetes; order Serinales; family Debaryomycetaceae; genus Yamadazyma; species Yamadazyma tallmaniae. Next base: position 61,212 of record JAJMLL010000010.1, on the reverse strand, counting down.
AACTGTTAAAACTGTTAGCGATTGGAGGGAACCATTGTTGATTACACTACCAGAACTGCATCTGTATATCACGTGATTTGTGTTCGGTCTTATTACACTTTGGTTGTAAACAATCAAATTTACTTGAAATTTGTCTCTCTGAATTTGACTCAATGTGTGTATGAATCATCCTAACATGACTCAGGCTCAAATCCTCACGACTCACAGTCACACACCTGAGACTCGTAGTCATCGACTTGTAAGTTGCTTCGAAGGCGTGATTCTAGTTAAATGGCCCTTATAAAACTCTACTACTACATTAGCATGCTTCCCATCCCATGTCGGGGGATGCCACTGCAAGTGCCGTCTGGCTATAAGTGAGTCGTGTCGTAATGTCGCGCGAAAACGTAGTCATCGGGAGTCATTTGCAGTCAAACATAACATCATGGAATCTGTTGCTACTCCACCGCTAAATCTGCAAAAGTCAGGAGTAACTCATGAGATCAGAGAGAAGCTCAACTTCTTGGATGATAGAAAGTGGAAACGATTTTCTGCTCGAAGACTAGAACTAATCGATACGCTTGATCTAAGCTCTAAAAAGGCTTCTGAACAAGAAAATGCTATACACAACGTTTCAGAAGCTCTACGAATCGAGTTCAACTACTCCCTGGACTACTATGAAGAGTTTGATAAGCTTGTACGAGCTGCTGTGCAAAGTGTAAGAAGAAACAGGAAGCGGTCCACCAAGTCTAGAAAACCTAACAATTTCCGTGTCAAGCTCCTGAAGAACAATGAAGGTGGTGAAATAGATAATCTCCAACACAAACAAGATGATGAGAATGACCTGGATCCATTTTTATCCCAGATTACAAAATTTTCAGACTCAGAGGTACCTGAATACTCCAAGTCTAAGCTCATCACAGACTATGACAAATCTAGAGTAGCCATTTACTCTACGATCCAACCAAGAGTCGTACAGCCAAAACCTGAGCTTCCTGCATTGGGATTTGAACCTCCTAACTCGGTAATAGCCCTCGATGGAGCTAAAAAGGTACTTTTGAACTATATCGAAAGGTCTAAAAGCTGTTCTGAAGCTGCTACATCTCTATCTACACCCAACTTGGAATTTCTTGGTAAAGGAATTATCATTTCATGTGTGGGATATGTGTTTGAAAAGTCATTTGCATCCACCAATGAAAAGTCATTGGAATACTTGCGTGAAAAGCTCACCCAGGAAACCTATTTGGCCAACTTGTACAGGGAAGTAGATTCCAATGTAGGCGAGAAATATCAGTTCAACGATACCATAGTTGTGACTACCTTGTATGCTATTTTAGGTGGTTGCGTTAAAGATTTTGGATTTGAAGCCATCATGGTACATTTCTGTGAATTGCTATACTGGAGCATCATCAAGGAGTATCCGTTGGTGTCCCAGACCTCGGTTCCATTCAAAGCGTCCGATCATCTGGATAAGAAGGATACGCCAAAAGAAAGGACGTTAAAAAAAGAAGACGAACCGTTTGTGCAACTTAATTCTTTAGCTGCAATTGCAACTGATATCCGTCAGCAAGAACAGAATCTGTCAGTTGCATCTAGATCATTGACAGTTTCGCCTGAAAATTCCAGGAATGAGACGTTTGATAAAGATAAAAAGAAGGTTTCCATCAAGTTCCTTCTGTCGACATTGAATTTCACATTTTTAAACAACTCAGCCACACCAAAACTCGATGAATTGCTAGAAAACGTCAGGTCTGCATTTCACCTTTCTAAGTATAGTGATTCCCAGGCATTGGGATTACGGAATTTGAAGTACGGATTCATAATTAAGTCTGATTTTGACTTGGAAAGAGTGTTCCAAACCGAGGAGTCGATTGAGTTAGAAGTATTCACACAGAAGACACATGCAGTTCCAATTTACGAGATTACTTCTATGGTGGTTCCGAATTTGCCCAGCCAACTTCCGTTGACCAATAACTTGTACAGAGAAGACGAGAAGATAATACTTCCACCGCCAATCAGTCATGTCAGTTCTCGAGCAGGGTCGGAACCTGTGCATGTTCCACTCAAGTTTCTTTCTAATTTAGATGAAAGTAGTACCACAGGTCCTCCGGCCCCTGTTTTGCCAAAGTTCCAGCCACTTCTTTAATCATGGTGAGAGTACGTCAAACACTGGAATTATGGCAAGAAAATAGCCATTTATGTATAGTAGAACATGAAATTTTTAAGTAAGTGTGGATTCAGTACACCATAAATAAATACGTCTTGTTTCTGTCTTGTACATCTTGCATGTACCCAAATTTACTTCTTATTGTTGGGTTCACGTTTACTTGAAGACTTCTTTACAGATATTGTGTATATGTTATTCAAACCGTTTCAGTACTCAATATTTACTATTCAACTCCTAATCTCCAATTCCACAAAAGTCACAAATCCTGGAGTTGTCGCGAAACTTTGTTCAATAAGACTAGTGTGACTGAAATGGACTGTGGGATACTCAACAGAGTAGAAGAGCCGCAGGAAAGGGTGACAGCACTGAGAGATGTCAGAAAGTACACTCCGAACATAGTTCCTCCGCTAAACTTTGCGTTGGTAGAAGATAGGATCTACAGATCGGGGTTTCCAATAGAAATCAACTATCCTTTTCTAGAAACGCTAGGACTCAAGACTATTATATACATTGGAGACGAAGAAAAGGCAAAGAAAGATAACAAGGATAAGAAAGAGAAAAATCAACCCGAAAAACACCACACCCAAGTGAAACAGAATAATGAGGAAACGTCAGAAGATAACGGAGACGGAATCAATCCGGACAGTGACAAAAAGGGTAAAAGTGCATCAGAGAAGAAAGAGAAGAAAGATAAGGGCGGGAAACATGAAATCATGCAAAAGTATAAGACCTGGCTTGCTACTACGGATATACGGTATTACCATTTGATAATGGAATCTTCACAGGAGCCGTTTATTTCGGAATCACAACAACAACAAGGAAAAGAGTCGTTGAAAGTAGCATTGCAGCTCATGCTAGATAAGAATAACTTCCCTATGCTCATACACTCCAACAAAGGTAAGCACCGTATAGGAGTGTTGGTAGGATTGATGAGGAAGATATTCCAAGGATGGTGTATGAGTGGAATATTTGAAGAGTACGAAAAGTTTGCTTTGGGCAAGTGTGAATACGACTTGGAAATCATAGAATTGTGGCAACCTGAGTTGACCTATACAAAAGAGAACAAACCTGAATTTTTGCGGTGCTAAGTGGTGTAGCAGATTCAAGGGGTTTGAAATTAGAACAGGATTAGATTATGGCATAACTAATATACAGTTGTTATTAAAACCTACAATTTGTTCTTCATTTCTCTCAATTCAGTCATGATATCATCGGCATTGGTTTTTCCAGTGGCTTTGATCACAGCTGGATCATCCAACATCATGAATGGGTTAAACTTTAATTCGTCTCCAATGGTGAAAACGCCAGTAGTCTTTTCATGTTCGTTGGTAAACTTGGTTAAGGCTTGGATAGCACCATTATTCAAAACTGTATTGGAAAACTTCAAATTCGACTTTGTATATTCATGACCAGGATACACCTTTGTGTCCATAGGCAACTTGGCTAAAACTTCATTCAAGCAATAGTTCATTTCTTTGCCTGTTCCTTCGAAGAATCTTCCACATCCACTGGTGAATAAAGTATCACCGGTGAAAACTGCTCTTTGGTTGGTTTCAGAATCCTCGACAAAATAGCAAATTGAGTCTTGGGTATGGCATGGTGTGTGTAAGGCTGTAACCGTGACAGTAGGAGATAAGTGAATCTTTTCGTTATGTTTAGGAGTATAGCTTACTAAGGGACTGTCGGCACCAGCAATAACGGGTAAACTTGGATGAAACTTATGGAAGTCAGCGTTTCCATCAGAATGGTCGTAGTGATGGTGGGTGTTCACAATGGCTTTCAAGGTGAATTCGGGCTCAAGCTTATTAGCCTTGATATGGGCCAAAACGTCTTCTGGTTGTGCCGGGTCAATTAACCAGGAATTTTTGGTGGCTCCATCGATCAACAAGTAGGCGTAGTTGTCTCCAGTACCCCATCTCATAGGAATTGGCTCGATATGCATATTTCTGGTAAATTTGAAGTTTCTGAGTAATGTCCTTTTAATAATTGGCTTGAGCATAAACTTGCTCACAAATTTTTGAGACTCAGAGTCATGAGTGGATGATTCCAAGTCAGATGATTATGAGTCAGATGATTATGAGTCAGATGACTGTTAGTGAGATGACTGTTAGTCAGATTGAATGAAATGAACTGTGCTACACGGTTGATTACTGTGTGAAGTTGGGCTTGCTTCGTTTATTTCTAGTTACCACTTTCTGGCCTGCATTCCGTCTGGAGGTGAGGTTTCAAAGGTCTTATCCTTGGCCTCGTCCCAGTTGGTTGTTAGAACAGTACCGTTGGATTGCACATATGACTTCATCATGGCTCTTCTTGTATCTTCATCTGTATCTTTGTAAAGCTTAGCGAAGAAATCGTTTTCGTTCTGCTTTTCTTCTTCCTCTTCATCTACCTTAAAATTAGACCAGTTGATAGATTTTTTGGAAGACGTTGGATACGACATGGCTGCATTGGCTTTTTCTTCGGTACCTGACACAGTTGTAGCCGTTGGTATTGTCTCAGAACCTTCCAAAGACTTCCAGTTGAGTTTATCCTCCTTTTTCAAGTGTATTTCGATTTTGGTTCCAAATATAGTATGGCTCGATTGTTCTGGAACTATTCTGGCCCATAAGGGGTCCAAGTTATAGTTGTATTCGGACCCTGGGCCACTAGGAAATGAAACTGCCACGCTTCTGGAACCATACTCTATATTAAATACTTCTGGCTTGATATTTTTGGCGTAAATAGTCACAATCACTTCTTCTGTGGTTTGATACCAGTCTTCTCTGATTTTGGCTTTCAATGGAGCATGTTTATTGATTTCGGAAACACTTGTGGATTTGGCGACTTCTGTCTTTTCTTGCTTGTTTTGACTATTGATGTTTTCAATCGTACTTTGCTTAGCTGCTTCTTTTACTGCTTCTTTTGCTGCTTCTTTCTCTGACTTTGGTTCAAAGCTAGGATCTTCCTTTTTGATATCCATCTCACATTTCAACAACCACGTACTAAGCGCTGCTTCCTTACAGTCAAACTCTTTGGCTTTGGTAAAGTTCTTGTATGCAATCCTGAAATCCTTTTCAGCATAATGAACCATCCCCAATCTGAAGTAGCACTCGGCCATTTCATTTCTTTTGCCTCTTTCTTCTGCCACCGTGAATGCCTCTGAGATATCTACTCTGGCCCTGTCATAGTTCTTAAGTCTCTGATATACTATGGATCTTTTGAGGAATGCCTGGAACGCCTTGGGGTTTTCTTTGATAGCCTTGGAGTAGTTTGCAATGGCTGTGAGGTAGTCTTTTTCCTTGGTGGCCTCGTCACCTTCAGCAATATGCTTTTCAACTGCCATTCGGATTTGCGAACATCGATTACTGCAAAAAAAGGTGATACTAGTATCACGTGACATTAAACCAAACTATACACTACCACACTCTCTGCCAGGACGACATTTCAGTCTGTCCCTTCAACATTCTTTCTCTATTTGGCAAGCATATCCAAAGAATAATCATCAGTGAGTAAAGAATGATAAAAGCAGGCAAAACTACAAATGCACCCACGCTTTGGGAAATCAACCCAATCAAAAACGGGAAAATGGCACCTCCAGATGAACCAAATGCCGTAATTATAGTCAAAGACACAACCTGGATCTTACGTGGTAGTAAATCTGCCACCACCGTAATCATTAGTGGATAGTTTGGACCAATGAAAAATCCAGAAAGTGAAACCACTACACCTGCCACGATAACGTTTGGAATGATCCATGTTAATGACACAAGCACCAAAGATATCAAAGACACAACTATGACACTTCTTCTGGCTCCAAGATACTTGTGCATTGGTCTAGCCAATAAAAGCCTTCCTAAAGTCAAGCCACCCCAGAAACCAGACGCAACATAACCTACACTTGAAGGGCCATGCCTGAAATCCAATAAAAACGTGACTATCCAGCCAGCTAACGACACTTCTGCTCCTTGGTAGAATAACACAAATACAGCTGCAATCCAAGTAGTTGAAAACTTTATGGCAGCCATAAATTGAGAGCTGTCGGAAAGGTTCCTTTTCTTAGTGTGATGGTTCAAATCATCAAGCCCCACCCCTTCTTCCTCTTGCTCTACTAGAGGCTCCAACTCTTCGTCGTGATCCCATGGTGCTAAATCCACGTCCACCCCTCTGAACAGGAAATAGAAAATGACAGTATTAATTAGCATCATTCCCAACAATATGAGATAGAAATAGTGCCATGGAACTCCTGCAGAAACTATAGCAGTGGCAATTAAAGGTGAAATGGTTGCACCAAGGCCATAAGAAGCATGGCAGAACGATAAGTACTTCGACAGCTTATCAAGTCTAGCCAAAAATACGTTGGCCTGGGCTAGAACAGTAGCAATACCACAACCGCCAAAGAAAAATGCCACCACGATTGCTGGAAATACAGTTCCACTCAGAATAATCGAAAACATGATTACAGAACAGCAGGTACCAGCTATCAAGGACTTGAACTTCCCCAAATGGGTGTGGATTTTGTGTGCAAAACACGCCACCACTATAAACCCAACAGCATTTGACATCCATATCAATGAAACCAATGTATATGTAAGACCATAATTTTCTTCGACATATGGTAATAATGCACCCGGAGCGGCGTCGCTGAATCCACCAGTTATTTGCCAGAGGTAAATTGCATATATTCTCCATTTGTTCATCGGTGGGTTCGATGAGCTCATGATTTTCTTTTCATTTACTTGTTCTGGCAAGTTTATGGACTCTGAGGTGTTTAGATGGGCAATATTGTTGTTAGAATATCTCATATCCAAACGTGGTGGTTCTGGCAATGGTAACGACACTTCAACTGGCGATGCTGTCAAGCTTCTGATGTTATCGAGTTGTTGTGCACTTAAGCTAAAGTCTGAATCTTCACGTCTTATAGTTCCCACATAAACCTGTTCTTGGGTCTTAATTGGCATATTGTCTTTTTTGTAGTTATGTTCCTGCTTTTGATCTTTTTTTGTAGTTGCTTATGTTCCTGCTTTTGATCTAGAAAATATTTTGATCGGCTGTTTTCTTTACTCTTTAAGTTCCCCGACCGGTTCTATTTGTTTTCTGTTGCTTATTGATTGGTATTTTAATATTGAATGATAGATTATTCGAATCTTGTTAATCTGACTCTGGTTAAATTCTTGTAAGGTGTTGTTAACTTGCTTTCTCAACTTTTGTCCCGATGCCTTTACTATATTATGACACCTAACTGATTATGGTTGGCTCTTGGGGTTTCAAGTATTACACTTCTGTAGTTCAAGTTTACAGTCACACTTCAAGCCTGTAGTTCAAGTTTACAGTCACACTTCAAGTCTGTAGTTCAAGTTTACAGTCACACTTCAATTCCCAATTCAAAGCAATTCAGGCTTTAATTCTATATTTTAGTATTTTACTTCATCGCACATTGTAATTACACCGAGTATTAACTACCAAAGGCCGGGGTTATTTATTACTAATATACAATGGTTTTCGGCCAATCATGTTGGGTCTGTTCTAATTTTAGACTTTGGTTGATTTAGAAAGCATAGTCTATTCTCTTTATATTAATACCTAGTGCTTATTGGTCATTATCAATGGGTCATAAGTAACGGTCGATTTGTCGTTATGTCTTGAGTTGCTATCTAATTACCTGAGGTCTGCACCAAATCCAAAAACTTCTCTTTAGACATCTCGTTGAACAACTCCTCCTTCTTAACCTCTCCAACTTTTTCATTTTTCATAGCCTGTGTAGTCTTTATTTGGGTGGATATGATGGCGTTGAATAATCTCACAACACCCTTTTGTGCTGTTTTCTTCAATTTCTTCTCGTTTTCAAGGATTTCACTCAAGTTTCCATCTGAAGGTAACAAGTTTTTGACTCGGTACTTATCCTGGACCTGCTTCTTTTCTGCTAATAAGGCTCTCTTGGCTTTGGCTTCTAATTTATCCGATTCCAATTGCTTCAAAACCTTTTTGTTTCTAGCCATAATAGGATCTTTTCGGTCATATGCCTTCAATTTGGATCCTACAATACTGGTAACAGCATTAGCAAACGATTCCGATCCATCTTCACGATTTTTGGTCTTTTTTGCTTTGGTAGCAAACTCTTCATCACTGTCTTCGCTATCTTCATCTTCACTTCTGCTGCTGTCTTCCTCTTCGTCTCCCTCATCTGCACTATCACTTTCAACTTCACTTTCCTGTGTTTGCTCGACTTCTTCTAATTCATTATTACTAGGTTCTTCTTCTTTTGTAACCTTTGGTGTCTTGTGGTTCACCTTTTGCTTCTTAACACTTCTCATCTCTACTTTATCTCTTTTCGTTTTCAAATTTCTTCCTCATCTTAGGGTAGTGTTTTTACCATATTTCCTGTGATGATGACTGGGATGCAATTCTACTGGATTAAGGGAATGGGGTCCTTTCAATTCCTTGGGTGGCTTATTTGAGTGCATATTTGGGTCCTAATGTGTTTTTATTGGGCAATAACTTTTCTTCTAACACCTGGACCTACATTGACAGAATTTTGCAGCCAGGTTAAGGAACTCTGCCAAAATCACCAGTTTCAACAATTTTCGAAATTTAGAAACATTGGCAATTCACATACCTGATTTTCTTCCTTCATATATCTCAGCTGAAGTTTCAAGCTCATATCTGCCAAACTAAAGTGGTACACCACTCTCAGAATTTGTCATACAAATGTTTTGTTTTGATCGCGATTTCAAATCAGAAACACAATGGTGGAAACTGATGAAAACACTCATTCCCATGGAGAAAAAGCAGTTCTAGATACCAAATCGGAACATGCACTCAACAGAGATGTGGGATCTCCTCATAAACGAAGAAAAATTAATGATGTGGTCTATAAAAGTTATATACCAGGACGCTACAGTAAGTTAGATAACTTGACCAAACTAAGAAGAGCTTCAGACCAGAAAGAAACCCAGATAACTACATTGAACGGTAGCATAATGACTTCCAAGACGCAAAAACAAAATATAGAATTGGAGAATTACAAGTTAGATGACGAATTGATCGCAACCAAAGAGGAATTGAAGATGGTAGAAGACCAAATAGAAGAAATTATGCATCATGAAAAGCAATCATTAGTAGAACTAGATCAAAAACACGAGTTGACTGTCAAGGAAGTGAACCTAAAGTTTGTGGAAAGTCTACAAAGAGAGAAAGAATTAGTAACAAATCAGATAGAAGTCATTATAGGGGAAGTGCAGAAGAAGAATATCCTTTTGAGAGATCTGTTGGTAAAAGAATGTGAGGAGTTGCAGTCTCAAATAGACGGACAGGAGCTTGAGTTTGAAAAGGGATTTTCCAAGATGAAAGAAGATAGCAATAAGAGGATGTTGAAGTTGGAGTCTGACCTTGACGAATCAATATCGAAGGTGACAAAGGACTTAGGGCGCATAGAGCAAGATATAAACAAGCAAAATATATCAAATAGAGAGTTGAAAACAAGTGAATCGACACCGTTGCTAACTAGACATGAAGAATTAAAGACTATTTATTCTGGCGTTTCTGAAAAGTTGCAAGGTAAAAATGATGAAATAGACAAGTTGAAGCAAAAGGTTTCTAAACTTGAATCAACTATAACATCTACCAAGAATGATCTTGAAGAGAAGCGTGCAAAAATTGAATCCAAAGTGGAAGAAACCTTGGCCAATAGGAACATCTTGCAAAATCTGGAACAGGAAAGAAGATACCTCCATAACAAAGTCCAGCAATTGAAAGGAAACATTAGAGTGTATTGCCGTATAAGGCCACCTCCAACAGATACTTCACCAGAAAATTTAGCCCTCATTGAGTATCCTGAAACTGAAGCAGAAATCAGCGAAACGGTTCTGATATCGAAAGAATCTCCAGATTCTACCAACTTCAACCATAACCAAAACAGAAATCCTACCCAATACAGATTTTCTTTTGATAAGGTTTTTACACCTAGCGATGGAAATAATGAAATCTTTCAGGAAATATCTCAACTAGTTCAATCATCTTTGGATGGCTATAACGTATGTGTATTTGCTTACGGTCAAACTGGTTCAGGTAAAACATGGACCATGTCTCATCCTCATGATGGTATGATACCCTTAACTATAAACAAAATCTTTGATGATATAAACGAATTGAAACAGTCTGGTTGGAACTACAATGTTGAAGGGCAGTTTCTCGAAGTATACAATGACAATATTGTTGATTTGCTAAATTCTCAGTCTACTGACACCAAGTATGATATAAAGCATGATGACATACTTGGCACCACTACAATCACGAACTTGAAATCGGTCCAATTGGATAATTCGAAGCAGGCATTGTCTCTTTTTACTCGATCTTCCTGGAACAGGTCCACAGCTTCAACAAAATCAAACGAAAGATCTTCCAGATCTCATTCCATATTCATTCTCAAAATTAAAGCTGTAAACACAAAGACAGGTGCTACGTGTGAAGGATGCTTGAACTTGGTGGACTTAGCTGGTTCTGAAAGACTCGATAATTCCCAGGTTAAAGGTGACAGATTGAAGGAAACTCAACACATAAACAAGTCTTTATCGTCGTTGGGTGATGTTATATACTCATTAGGGGAGGCATCCAAGACTTCCATTCCACAACATATACCCTACAGAAATTCAAAGTTGACATACTTGCTTAAACACAGTCTTGGTGGAGACTCAAAAACTTTGATGTTTGTGAACATATCACCTTTACTAGCTAATTTCGGAGAGTCTGTAAACTCATTCAGGTTTGCAACCAAGGTCAATAATACAAAGCAAAAAACTAAATGATAATTATTTCAACTATGTACAATACTAATATACAAAAATATTATTTCCTGGCAACTTCATTTCCAGCTCCTGCCAACAAATTACTATCTGGCATATAATCATCAGCCCTTTTCAAAAGCCCTTTTGCTTCTGCTGCAAACCATAACTTGCTTTGGTTTTCTTTAGCCCATTTCTCGATGGTATCCTGTCTATCTGAATACAAGCAGTAGTTGTACATCGCAACCAAAGTATCTTCACAGAACACAAGACCGTAGTCATCCATTTCTGCTGTAGCTTCAATAGCTTCTTTGGCGCATCCGTGATACACATAAGCAATCAAGTACTGTTTGAAAATATCATAATTTGGGAGAATTTCAAAGTTGGATAGGTTGTTCCAGAAAGACTTCACGTAATTCAAGTCGCTGTAAGTATACGTTTTAATCATAATCTGAACTGTTTCCTCGTCAATCCCCTTACTAGTTGCATTACCTGAAGGAAGCATAGATGCAAACAAATCTCTGGTCTTTGCTACATCTTGCAAGTTTGAATAAGCATTCAAAACAGCGTTCTTCAAAGGAAGGTCTTGCACTGGTAATGAGACATCCATCTTCAAAAATTCATGCATTTCAACCACACCTTCTTCATACAACTTATCTCCAAATTCCTTAAATAGATACAAGTACATTTCCTTCAGTGGAGGAAGATGGGAATGGTGGCCATGAAGTTCATTCAATGCTTTCACCTGTTTGAAAACTACCAACGACTTATCCATTCTATTATGCTCATTAAAGAACTTCATTGTAGGTAAATAAGTTTCAAAAGGTACATTGAAAAATTTGTGTAGTTCGCCGTAAAGAACCCAGTTGGTTTCAAACGTAGATTCGTTTTCGTACGAAGTAGAAAACTCGTACAACGTCTGAAACAAATCCTGGTAAGGTTTGCCGAATTTATGTTCCATAGGTAGTTTTAAATTGCTTTCTTTGTTTATGGAAGGCAATTCTCTTTTCAAAAGCTCAATAGTGTCACCAACGTATTCTACAGCTAACATTCGTTTTGCTAATTCGTTCAAAGCTTGGGCACTAATAGGATAATTTACCATTTGTTGCTTCACCTTCTTGAATATTTCAAAAACATGCATAATATCCTCGCTTTGTTGACAAGAAGTGACTATTAAATCGTTCAAAGTCTTAAGAATGTGTGGATTACTTTCTTCTGACCATTGAACAAAATTGTTGATACTGTCATCAAACAATGAAGAAGCTTTGTTCAAGTCTTTCTTTCTTATGGCACTGTCAATTCTCAACTTATAAGCCATTAAAGGAATCTCCAGACCTTTATGGACTAATGCTTTTGTAAGCGAATCAAATGTAGTATCATTCATTTTATCAGATAAAGAATAAATTTCTGTGATCTTAACATACAATTCAGCCAAATCAAGTTCATCTTCTTCCATTGATTGAACAGCTTCTTCTGGTGTTATGAGCTCTAAATACAATTTAGCTTGAATCAAACCCAGTTTGGAAAAGAAAATAGGGTTTTCAACTATTGATTGGCAAATTTCCTCTGCCAACAGGCATTCTCTAAGCATAGACTCTTTAAGAACACTTGCTGTCAAGTCACTGTCAACGTCCTCTCTTTTTAAGGCATTGGTCACACTAGTCCCTAACGATTGAAAATGGGTAATGAATGCATCAAGAAGTCCTGTGGTTACTTCTGAATAGTTTGCAAAATTCAAGTCGTGAAGTAGTTTAAAATACTTCAACTTTATGTCTATATTGATATCTTGCAAGTCTTTTGACTCAATCAAGTCATTACTGACCTGTTGTACTCTCAACAAACTCAAATTCAAGTTCTGGTATTCATGCACTTTAGGTGGACATTTCTTGAACAAAGATTCAATAAATTCTATGTACAACTCATAAAACCTTGAATCAACTGTTAAGGGAGATGAAGCACCTGAAACTTTTGCAGAAAGATACTCAAAAACACTCAAATCCAAAACTTGTTTTTGGTGTAGAGACTCTATCAAAGTGTCCACAAATGAAGGTGGTAAGTTCTCGCAATACTTACACAATAAGCTTATGGAGTCTTGAACGTTTCCACCAGGAATTTTGCTTCCTAAAAAGGTGATTCTAACCAAAGTATCATTTTCCAAGGGCACATTTGACTTCAAGACAAACATTACTAACACCGTCAAAAACTCTGGAATCTTTATTTCATCTGACAGAATAAGGTATTCGCAAGTCTTGTCTATCAACAGGACCAACTCTTTCTGATCTAGTATGGATCCAGAAGCACCAGAAACCATGTAGCCATTATCTTTATACAACTCAAGAAACATTGCATTCAATAAAACTAGTACATTTTCATCTAATTCTAGTTCTTGTAGAATCAAACGTACTCTAGTAGTTAATATCTTTTTTCTGAGATTCTTTGGGATGTCTCTACTCTTCAAGAAGTGGTTGGTATCTTTAAGCCTTTCGTCAACTTCTAATTCATGTGGCTCTTCAATTACCACATTCTGCTTGGGGCGTGGATTAAACCACGTTCTGGTTTGTTGTATCTGATAATTGAGTCTTAAGGACGGTATTCGGTGTATTTTACTGCTAGCAGAGAGTCTGCGTAGCACTCCCAAGCCCAATGGTCTGGTCATTGCAAAACCTTCAGATTTGTGCGAACCAAATTAGATTGAATCTTGAAATCACTGAAGTGCTATGAAAACTGAAAAACTGGTTAGAGAGTAGGTTTGATGACTTATTGAGATAGAAACGTCTAGCCTGGCATAAATTGTTGACAAAATGCCTCACCTGTTTGGTTTCATTATCTGAATGAGGTGACTTATTTGGTAGGTTATTTCCTCTGTTTGTTGTATCGGTTCCATTCATTCACAATTATCAATAGGCTTTAAAAGTATCATGGTCTGAGATTAATTGGGGTCTTCGGTTCGGCCTCTGCATTTTTTTTGTATTGTTTTCAGTTGTAAATTGAGTACATCTAACCAGATGAAACAATTCTACCTACACGATTTCAGAAATTCGGAAGTAATAAAGATTATATACAAGTTATTCTTCTCCATCGTATTCCGGTAAATGTTTTTGGAATCTCTTGATGGCCCAGTTCTTTCCTATAAACTTAACGTCTGGACTACTGGCACCTTCGCTGGTAGTGTATGCCTTCCAAAATGCAGGGTCCTTCAATCTAGGATCTTCGGGCCTGAAGTACCCCAATCCTTCTCTAATATCCAGTACTGCGGTTCTCAAAGTTGCTGCCACTTCTGATCTAAGAGCCTGTGCTTGTTTTCCATTTTTCAACTCCTCTGACAAGTCGTTAGGATTCTTGGGGTCGGTATACTTATTGCACAATTGCCTCCATTGCGATCTGAAGCCCTCGATGGTTTCATCTGGAATCTCATTACCAAAATGAAAATGCACTTCAGCTCCAACATTATTCAACATGTATCTGCTGATACCTTCCTCGGCAGTGCTTTCAGGAGAGACCTTTTCCAACCCGTAGGCGAAAATAGGCAACACCACAGGAGCTCTGGTACTTTCTAAAACTAATCTAGCCACACCCCATTTGAAGTATCTCATAGAATTATTGTGAGGTTCTTCCAACTGCAAAACGTACCCTTCTGGAAAAACATGAAACCAGGAAGTTTTGGTTCTGATGAAAGGTGATTTGTGCATTAATTGTGTAGTTGCTGGTTTTGCTATTTCTGCTAAAGGTTTGGCACTGGTTTCCTGCAACACAACACTCTTTGGCTTGCCTGGAACAGGCATTAACTCCAAATCCATTGTGTCATCTGGAGACAAAATTCGTATAGCAGCATCTACACTGGGCTGGAAAGCTCCTACCCCAAATCTTTTGCATCCTAAAATCTTTCCAAGATTAAAAAAATATGACAGTGTCTTTGTGGAAAAGCAGATATTATCAGCACCAAAGCCCCATCTGATGGTGTCAACGTCAAAATGAAACCTCCAGGGCAAAACCGCGTAAAAGGTGGGATCATCAACCACTGACATGTGGTTCATCACAGTTAAAAGACCTCTATTTTCCTTTCTTGCTCTAGCCAACGCATTATCTAATCTTTCCACGTTGTGAAGCTCTGGTTTATAGAACAATTTAAGAAGCAACTTTGTTCCTGCAATCATTCCCAAGCACGTCAAATGAGAAGCGACGTTCCATAGCCTACTATCCCTTGGATATTCTCCAAGGAAATCCTCTCCTCTGGTTAATACATCTTCAAACGACATTTTATAATCTCATCTAAAACGTTTTTGAGATTTTTGATGATGCAGGTGAGTGATCCAGAGTTGTTCCAATTGCGCAGCTTGAAGGTTGATTGCACTTGGATAGTAACTACGAGTCTTTATTGTTAGTTTACACAGAGTGCTCGATTGTGTTTGGTGGTTTACTGAATGGTTGGTGCAATTTTGGAATATCTCTATCTCTCCAGTAAAAATTGAGAAACTCGTTAACTTAGAATTACTCTCATCACAAAAATATCACCATGAGTTTATCCAGTATACTATCTAAGGAAATAGCGAAGAAAAGAAAACTCAAACAAAAGAATGAAAAGCTGAAGAAACTCAAGCAAAAACCAGACAAAGTGCCCGTTTCCAAAGATAATCAGGAAACTGATGTGGTTCCTGAGCTAACACAAAAACAACAAGAACTAATAGACTCCATCTCCGATGAAACTTTAAAAACACAATTGACGCTTTTGGGAGAATTTATTCCTGGATTGAGCAAATTAGATAATGTCGTTAAGCTCAGACGGCTACAAAAGTTTAAAGCGAAGCAAGAAAGATACAAGATTCAAAAAGAAAAGGAATCTACCATCGAAAAGGTTATCAATGTGGAAGAAATCACAGATTTAACCTACAAATCCAAGCTTTTGGTCCAATTAAGAGTATACATAAAGGATATCGTTATCGTCTGGGAGAAGCACAATAAAGAGTTGCCTAATGCAGACCAAGATCAACTACTTTACGACACCAAGGTTGACTTGGTTTTGTTATTGTACCGTCTACGAAGCGATGGATTGACTGATGATATGGTGACGTCTCTAGGTACAATCTGCTACTATTTGCAGCAAAGCGACTTTAGAAAAGCAAACGAAAGCTATATGAAACTAAGCATAGGTAATGTTGCATGGCCTATTGGTGTCCGAGATGTAGGAATCCATTATAGAAGTGCAGACCTGAAGATCACTGGTGATTCGAACACTGCCAATATAATGATAGACGACAAAACTAGAAGGTGGATTACAGCAATAAAAAGGTTGATAACGTTCTTAGAAAACAGAATCAAGTCCAATCAATAGCTGATAGTCGATATACAGTCATCACTCTCGAGTACACTAGGACCAGATGGGCGGAAATCTGGGGTACTGCCTTTGGGGCTCTAGCCCTGTGACTGGCTATTTCGAGAATGGCATTTTTTGTTGAAATTTTCTATAACCTCAAATACTGAAAATTTATTTCCAAATCTCAAATTATTGACTAGTAAAGATGGCTAAAGAAATTAAAGATATCAAGGAATTCGTTGAATTAGCAAGAAGAGCTGACATTAAGTCTGCTGTTGTCAAGGTCAACCAAAAGATCAACGCCAACGGTAAGAAGTTCAAGCAAACCAAATTCAAAGTCAGAGGTTCCAGATACCAATACACCTTGGTTGTCAACGATGCCGGTAAAGCCAAAAAATTACAACAATCCTTGCCACCAAACTTGGAAATCACCACTTTGTAAGTTTGAAGAATTTGTACAATTAATGGTCATATAGCTTAATAAAGAACAACATTGCAGTCACTAAATCTGGTAGGGTGAAACATGAGATGAGAATTACAAGAGAATAAAGTCAAGTAAAAATCTATTAATTAAAGTACGTCTTCCATGTCGTCGTCGTCGTCTTCGTTTTCGTTATTTTCATTATCATTCACCGCCATACCTGCCTTTGCAGCTCTCTCTGCGTCTCTTAATTTTTTGTATTCAGGCTTCAAGTTATACTTGGAAGTATAAGGACCTTTTTTAATGAGGTTAGCTATGGATTCTAATGATTCCTTCAAATATGATTCTGGTTGCTTGGTTCTTTCTCTCAAACCTTTCACAGACCAGTATTCATACTCATCAAATAATCTAAACAACAAGTCCAACAAATCTTTCTTTGGCATCCTGATGGCTCTTCCTTCTGATTTGTTTCTGGCAGTAGTAGATTTCAAGAATGCAGAAGTGCTTTTACCTCTGATGGAAGGACCAGCATTGGCGTGGGTCACTCCAGGAATCTCATCTAACAAAACAACTTTAGGTCTTGCTTTAAGAGGTCCAATCTGATTTCTTTTACCCAAGAATTCGTTATATTTACTGTCAGTTCTTGAAGGTCTAATCTGACAATCGTGTACTATCTTGCCGTATAAGGCAGTTTTCTTAGGAATGGTTTTCACAAATGGCAAATTGTTTGCATTCACCTGAAAATTTGCTTCCCCATCAAAATTATCATAGAATCTTGGTCTTCTGTCTGGTTCTTCTTCTTCTCTTTCTTCAGGTCTATCGGAACTTAATTCTGTGTTTTCTGCCTTGAATTTCTTCAAATTCTCTTCACTGAAAACATAGGAGTTTCTTACTTTTGAATTCAATATAGACAAATCGTACTCCTCAGGAATATCTCCATTCATCAAGTCCTTGTTCAAAGCGAGTTTGATGACTTTTCCTCCTAAGTTGTTTCCTCTTTTTATCCTTACTGTTCCCAACTGTTTTCCCATCAACTGCTTATTCATCCATCTGTCTGCCAAATACTTTGGTAACTTCACTAACCATACCTTTTGGTTTCCACCTCCCAAATTCATATCCAACGACTCACCCTGCTCAAGATAGTCTTCTGGATCAGACAACAATCCTGGTTCATCTTCTTCATTGGATTCTGTCTTAACTTTGACAAGCCCAGTAGCTGTTGTATTTAAGCTCAGGTTCATAGTGGATAATTTTCGCACTGACGCTTTTACTTTGAATTTACTGAAGCAGATAATTATTCACCATTTGTATAAGTATAGCAGGATAAAGAACACATTATCAGATAAAGAGCAGGCAGAAAGAGATGATACCACTAACTGCGCCTATATATCACTCAGATGGTGACTGCGGATACTGCAATGGAGAGAAATCAGAATGGCATTCTACCGAATATATGGAACACGTAGGATCCAAGCATTCCAAGTCTATCACATTTGGTTCTAACGTAGAATCCATGACTTGTCAGCAGTATGATGAGTTCATAAATATGGGATTCAGAAGATCTGGTACTTTTCTCTATAAAACAGATATGCTTCGAAATTGTTGCAGGTACTACACCATTCGTACCAATTTGTCGCAATTGAAACTTGAAAAGAAGCATAGGAAGGTTATCAATCGTTTCATCAATGAAATAAGCGATCAAAATGTTCCAAAAAAACAAAACTCCCCATTTGATTTGAATGATTTGATTAAAGCTGAAGCCAACTCTAAAAGATTCTACACGCGTTTCGAGCCATCAGTATTCACACAAGAAAAGTTCGAGTTGTACAAGAAGTACCAAACCATAGTCCATAATGACGATCCTGAAGATGTCGAAGATGTGCAATTCGCCAGGTTTCTCTGTGTAAATCCCCTTGCTGAATGTGAAGGTGAAGAAATCGAGAATTCGAAACCATTGTTTGAATACTTAAACAACTGGCCAAAAAATACCTTGGATAAGAACCTAGACCTGTATAAGCCACGTCTAGGAGCTACTCACGAATGCTATTACTTGGACAACAAGTTAATTGCATTTTCAGTTTCAGACTTTCTTCCCAGTGGAGTGTCGTCAGTTTATTTTGTTTGGGATCCAGCCTATGCTTACCTATCATTGGGAACTCTATCAGGATTGCGGGAGATGTTAATGGTAGATAAACTCGGATTATCCTACTATTACTTAGGCTACTATATAGAGGATTGCCCTAAAATGATCTACAAAGGTAAGTTTGGGGGTGAATTGTTGGATGTCTGCAATGAGACATACTTTCCATTATCTGAAGTTAAGCCGTTCATCCAGAATTCCCGGTTATTCGTTATGGGCACACAACAGCAACTGACAAAGTATGTGATTAATGAAATTGAGCTTCACAACAGCTATCCTTGCGATAGAGATCCGCAATTGAAGTTTAATATCGTCGATAAGGTCTATTCTGATAAGGTTATCAAAAGTAGTGAGAATGCTAAAAGTCTTATCGGAAAATACGTTGATTTAGCAAACAACCCTTTTCCGGATGTAGTCCCTGGGCTAATTCCTTACACTCAATTGCTTAATTTGTTCGAGAATCAGCAGCTAGAACAGACTCCAATCATGGTATTTTCTATGAGAACTGGGGCCATCAAGAGAAGCCGATTTTGTGATTTGACCAACAGTGAAAAAGTAGCCACAGTGAATTGTATGCGGGTATTTGGGCTTCGGAATTTAAGCAAGCTATGTGTAATGATGTAAACAATAACACAGTTCACAATTCCACATTGTAGAATTGGGTGTGTTAGTCACAAGTCATGCGTTTATCGGATTAATTGAACAATAACACAACACAAGAGGGGCAGGAAATAGGAGACCCCAATCACCGCGGTAAATAGCGAGAGATAGCACCAGCGCTCGCCCGAAAACGTCCAGCAGGTCATTAGTTTTCAGTGAGTTTTTCCACAGTATTCATTTTTTTGCTATCACACGATTTAATCACCCCACAGAAATCTGTGGAACATGAACCTATTGTCCCTAGAAAAGTATAAATAGATGTCGATTTCAATTAATTTGAACACAAATAACATCACAACTATTTTAACAACTTTTAACATAATCGAATTACCATGACTAGAACTGATAAATGGACAGTACATGAACATGCTAGTGAACCTAGATGGTTTACTCACAATGGTAACTTTAACACAGATCCTACCAAGGTAAAGAAGAATGGTAGTGGTAAGGCTAATTGGGGAAAGCCAGGTGATGAATTGTTGGACACTAACTTGGAAGTCAACATTTTTGGTAAATCCAAGAGAAGAAACTCGAATCACCAGAGCCAAGAGCAGGAACTCAAGGAGAAGAACCAGTTGATTGAGGACCACTTCAACCAAGACTGATATGTGTACAATGATTAAGAAATAAATGCTTAGACGACTATCTACTGTTCTCTAATATTCTCTACTGTTTTCTAGTGAAATATTGTAATATTGAAAAGTATGGGGTAATTACGTAAGCTTCTCCATCTCTTGCTCCTTCAATTTCTTTTCATTCTCTGCTTTCCACCCCTTTTTTCTTTGTCTCTCCTCGTATGCCTCCACATTACTCAATACTCTGTTCACAATGAATTTAGTACTGATGTGTGCATATTTGTGGTTCTCTATTTGCTTGTACAACTTTTTGTCTATCAAATCGTAAGTTCCAGCCTTAAATCCTGTTGGTCCATGGATAACATTCACTATTTCTCCTGGAAGCTTTTTGAAGAAATTTGGTGTAGGTTTGTATGGAGCCCCCAAGATAATACCATCCACATATCTACACTGTAAAACACAAAGCGAACGTTCAAACAACGTCATGATTGGATAGTTCAATTCGGTGTTTTCATTCACAACCTTATCTTCATGAAGACCTACTAAAACCAAGGCTCCAATGGAGTTAGCGTATTCTTTGGTGAGTCTCAATACCTCAATGTGGCCTGGATGGAATAAATCAAATCCTCCATCAATGTACACTACTTTCTGGTATCCAGCAGCGACGTTTGCAGAAGATTTAACTATCTCATGCAATTCTTCGTCTCCAATGTTAACAAAAACACTAGAGTGGGGGTTTAATCCAGTTTCATCGCTAGCATAATTCTTGAATCTGACCAAATTATCATCTGTAAAGAGCTCATGATCCATAGATACTATCCTAGGTAAATGGTGATCTCTATTGGATAAAAGCATTCGTCCAACCAAGTCTGTAGTGGAGATATTTGGGGTTCTTTTGACAACCACAAACATTCCCAAATCTTTAACTACCTTATAGCAGTCTTCACCGTTGGCATCGGTGGTGATGTCGTCACCATGAACAACATACTTACATCCATATGCTTCCATAAATTTAGGATCAGTCACATATGGTGCATCTGCAATTGCTTTTGTGGACCATTTACATCCTTCCACACTTTTCATTCTTTCGTCAAGCTTCATGACGACTGGACCCTTGTTTTTCAAAATTTCTTCATCTGAGTGAACGCCTACGTAAAGCTCTTTTCCAAGCTGACGGGCCTGCATCATAGCACCTGCATGACCATGGTGTGTAAAATCGAAGCATCCATCCACCCAGATTCTACAACTTTCAATTCCTTCAGGTCTGTCGTACATTTGATATTTGGATCGTAACAATTATTTTCGCGATTCTTTTGATAACGTGGGACAGTTTGAATGATTACTGGATTGAATTTGTAGCTGTTTCATTGGTATATTGAGTTTAAAAAGGTTTACATTGTGGCCTGAAGAAACTTATTTCTACTTTTGAAAAAAACAGGAGGCGGTATTGAAGAGTATTTATTTTTTTTTTTTGACCGATTCAAAGCCACCATCTATGATATTACTTTTATCTCTTCATTTATAAATTGACCTACTTTTACAGCATTTAAAACCTTCATAACTTCTTACTATATTATCTGCGTTAAACAAACCCGGATTGTTGTTGACCTTCTACAACAATATTTTCCTGAGGAGTTGATCTGAACTTCCTTCTTACGGGATCAGGATTAGAATAGTTATTATTCCTAAATTCCTGCATTTCGTCTCCATCTCCAACGTTTCCTCTCCCTATGTATGTGGGCACATTGTTCATCTGTCTCTGTTCTGAAAGAAATAAAAAATACTTATAAATCATTCCAGCATTTCTGGTCAGGCATCCATGAAGATAGCCAAGGAAACACCCTATGATAGGAGGAAATGTGATGAGCAAGTCAAATGCAATCTGGCCTTGCATTTTGGAAATCAACTTGTTTGGTAATCTTATTTCCTGGCTTACGATGTTAATTAATCTAGCATGAACTGCATACATGACAATGGGACCCAACACTGGGAAGAGTAGAACCACTAAGGGTGCTAGTCCCAATCCACAATCTAAACCCACTCCACATGATCCCAAAAAACACCTATCGTGTGTCCATGCTTTCTTTTGAACCTTTTTCCACAACCTTTGTTCTTGTGGTGAAGAGTATTCCTTTGGAAGCTTGCGTTTATTGCCTTCCTTGTCTTCGTAAGGGTCGATGCTATTAAAATGTTCACTGGCATAATCATCCCAGTATTCCATTAGTATGTCGTACCCGGGCAACCCCTCCATCTGTTCTTGCAATTGTGCCATTTCAGTGTGGCAACTCCTTGGTGATATTATCAGCAATGAAAATCAACCATCGCGTTTCTCAGTCAATGCTTCAAGAGACTTCGAATGCACGGGAACACATATTCCTTGTGTATCTGTTCCACATACAAAGCACTTGGGTTTGTGGGACCTTATTCGTTGAAGAAAACAATTCTTGCAGAAATAATGGTCGCAATTCGTTTTCACTGGTGAAGTGTAGTCTTCTTTACAGATCAAACACTTGAAAGGGACTGTTTGTGTAGTTTTTTTGGTGACAAGTTGCCATTCTTTGACCACTGGTGTCTTGTTTTTTGATTCTGCTCTGATGTGAAGAAATTTACAGGTGTCTCCATAACCACAGTAACCAGTTTGCTGGAAATCCTTACATATATCGGGTGCAAAATCAGTAATGGTAGTGGTACGAACATTCACAGGCACTGGTTTTAAAGTACCCGTGCTATTAGACGGTATTATGTCTACACTGGCATTATCTTTATTAGATAGCGTCTCATTTGATGTCTCGTTGTAAGAAGTTTCTCTGGTTGGTATTTTAGATTCTATAGCCACCGTTTTGGATTTTTTGAGCTTGAATGATGGTTCCTTAAGAAATGATTCTTCGTTTGTGACTGTATTGTCTTCCGAATCTATTTTTCGTTTGACGCTGTTAGTCTTTAGGTTTCTCTTTTTAAACATGATTTTAAGTCTGTCTTGAATGAATCGGTCTTCTTATAAGTTTTATATGTCTAATGTAAGTATAAGGTCTAAAATCTATACTATAAATTCATACCAGCTCTGATTGCCACTCTTAAAATATATTGGAATGTTACTCCGATGATAATTTTCAATCATCTTTATTCGCATTCAATGTTCAGATCATTGCATGGAACATTGCACAAAATAGGAACAGTACGGTTTCTTGCACGTCTGAATGCTACCAAAGTGAACACATACTTCGACTTGTTTCCGAAGACCTTTCCCGAAGGTGGACCGCCTAAAGAATCTTTCATAGTTCCTGCTAGAGCTTTGAGAAGAGAGTTTAGAACTCTCCAAAGTGAAAACCATCCTGACATTCTTATTGGAGCTTCGTCGCTAGGTAAACAATCTACAAATGATGCCCCAAATACCAGTGCTGACTTCTCATCGCTTTTAAACAAAGCATATTCCACTATCATGAACCCCTACACAAGAATAGTGCATATTATTGAAGTATACCATCCAGAGAAACTTGATATCTCTTCTGATGTGGTTTCGAAGAAGTTGATTGCACAGTATCAATCGGAGTCTGAAGAGAGCTCAATGGAGTACAAGGAGTTGTTGATGACGGTTTTGGATGCTCATGAATCGTTGGAATTTGCTGCCAGTGAACAAGACTTGGATCAGTTGCTGGATGAAAATGATATTAGGATTCAGGAATCCGACAAAACCATCGAGATGTTGTTGAGTGAAAAGAATTTGAATTGGCACAAAATCATGCTTGAGGCTATTAGGCTCAAATACTGGGTGAATATTCAGTCTGCGATTAAAGAATGGGAACCAGGAAAGGCTGTTCATTTGACTCATTAGCTGTGCATATAACATTGAAGAATCTTACTTTACCACCCTGGTTACTTTTGTCGCTGTTACTCTATTTTTTCACTTCTTTTCTTTCAAACTTCTCTCTACGATTCCTTGTGGTTTACCAGAAACGTCCGCTTTCTAACTAGAAAATCTACAAACCTTCTTTCGATTAGCTTATATTATACATGAAATATTAAGACCCTTCACTGGTCATCGTATTATCGTCTTCCTCGTCATTTGATTCTTCCATTTGATCGTCGTCGCTAGGTATCGATAATTGACACTCTTCAAACTCCTTTATCTGAGATTCAGACTTAGGGTGCATTCTTAACCACTTCATTCTTGGTCCACTGACACTTGCTTCGTTTATCTTGAATCCAAAAAGTTTCAAGCCTAATTCGTCCTGGTTCACCTTGTTTATTCTTATTCTGCATTGGTTTTCAATTTCCGAAAACATCTTAATCAATAAACCAGGAAATGACGTTCCAAAAAAGGATCCGTCTATATTCAAGTATCTGGAACTCAGAGGTAAGTAAATGTCATTACAGCATGTACAGTACAACCTCACGGTTTCTTGTCCCGGAACATCTGTAGCACCGCATGGTATCAAGTGCATACCATCACAGTAAAATCTAGGGCAACTACCAAAGTCATTTCTTTCAAATTTGGAGGCCATTGCTGTTAAGCCTGCTTTGGAAATGATATAACGTGCGTGGATTAACCCATACAATAATTCAGCAGAGTGTGCCAAAGAGGATTTATTTGGCAAATCTTGCTTGGATGACTTTGAACTTGAGTTTCCATTGGCTACATCTTCTATTGTGTCGACCTGGTAATCTAATATCGTATAAAGTGCTTCTTTGTAGTATGGCACTTGCAGGGATAAACCAGTCAAATTGAAGTCGTCCTGGATAAATTCTTGGGCAACTGGAACGAAATAGTCGTGGCCAAAAAGCTCACAGAACTGTTGAATCCAAGGGACATATTCTTCTTCCTCAGACATGGAATGTGGTGTATGAGTGTTTTTTTGTGAGGTCAAAATAGGATCTATCGCAACAGACTGGTTCGTGTATCTCTATGAATCTATTCTGTTGTAATGGCCTATCGTAAATCTCTGACACTGGCTCAAAAGTGCAGATTAATCCGTGGTTATGTTTAAGATGAATCTAAGATATGAATCCTTTCGAAAAAAAGCGAGCAAAAACTCGCAGTCTATTTTCTCATTTGGAAACCATGGTGTCGTTACTGTTGGCTCCTTATACACTTTTAGTGTTAGTTGTGGTAGTTTTGACTATCAAACACGCTATTGCAGCTATTGACAAGAAGGTTTTGGATGAGTTTGTTTGGGGATTATACTGCAAATTTGCTAAATTGAGTGGGAATGCTAGCCTTAAAGCCTTGGAAGAGAAGGCCTCGCAGGCTGCCCAAGTGAACAGAGAAAGAAAAGCTATTAGTGCACAAGATCAATACGCTAAATGGACCAAGTTGAATCGTCAACATGATAAGCTCACCGCTGAAATATCTCAATTGTCTGAAGAGTTTGCGAAAGATAGAGCTGCAGTTGTGAAGGTCTTAAGTACCTTGATAACTTTCACAACCACAATACCTATTTGGTTCTTCAGATTGTGGTACAGAAAGGATGTGCTATTCTATTTGCCTCCAGGGGTGTTTCCATATCCTATAGAAAGATTATTGGGTCTTCCTTTTGTAGTCTTGGGTGGAGTTGGTTTAACTGTGTGGATGTTTTCTTTAAACAGCGTCATTTCGTCCATAGTCTTTTTGGTGTCTTTTCAATTCGAAGAGAAAGTGGAGAAGCCTTTGAGGAAAGTGGAAGAACAAGTTGAGGAAGTTAACAAAGAGGAAGTTGAAGTTAAATAGTCTTATGTATATTGCACGTTCTTATATTCAGGTTTTCAATGCACATAACTCTTGATGCCTTTTCTTCATAGTATCTTCTAACTCCGATGTACCTTTGTCAAACTCATACCTTCCAATTTTAAACCTGCTCACATCATTTTCGAAACCGTTGTAACTAAGATACTCAAAGTAGGTGAATAAATCGTTTTTCTGCAACTTGGGTTTTGTAGAAACGTGGAAGTACCAAGAATCAATGACTTTAACCCAAGTCATTAAGTCGGTTGAGTATTGATATACGTCATTATTGTCAGTTAGAATAACATATGGGTTTCCTGTTTCCCTGTCCAATTCAACAGCTTTCACTTCAGGTGAGATAATTGGTTTAACTTTCTTATTTGTAGGGTTACAGATTGAGTCCTGCTCAATCACCAAATTACCGTTCATGATAGGTGCTAATGATATTCCTCTAATGATTCCTTTCAAAAATCTTTCTTTTGGAAACATGGGCAATTTCCACACATAAATTAAACCACTGCTGGTAATTGCCATTAAAAATCCGTTCGTGTGCTTCAAACAAATCAAATTGCACCCGATTTCCAAACTTGGTGCAACAAACGTTCCAGACTCTGCAAGGAAAATCTGCATTATTCCTGTAAATGAAACTACCACGTAGTAAACCAAATATCCGTTGATCACGATTGGTAATGCGTGTTGGATCTTGTATGGGAAATGCAATAAGTATTTTTTGAATTCTAGATTAATATTATTCGATACAATAACTGTTGTGGGATCCTGGAAATCAATAGTATCATCGTATTCCAAATCGATGTCTTCCTCATCTTCTTTCCATGAGGCACCATTCCGGACTTCAATTATCGACTTATCTGTTTTCTCTGGTAATAAAACTGGTTCTGCTTTTCTTCTACCTCTGCTTGGCCTGGTAGGCGGCTCCGGAACGTCGTCAATAGTGTAACTTGGATTCACCTTGTGTGAGACAGCTGCCACCAAAACCGCAAACACGATATCTTCATCATTTGTATCAGCAGTAGCACTTGATCCGCTGAAAAGATCTACAGTGTTTGCAAAATCGTGTGAGTTGATTATTTTACTCATCTCATGTTGCATGAATAAACTGTGGTTAAACATAGATCCCGAAAGATTAGAGATTAACTTGAAATGATTTGGATATTTTGCTTCCATCATCTTTGTCTTGATCTTCTTCTTTTGATTCTTGAGTGTAGATACAGACAAACTTCCATTATTTGCAGAGCCATCCATATCGATGTTCATATCATCATTATCATTGTCTTGATCGTCATTATTGGCTGTTGTAGAATTTTGAGTATCTGAAAGCCTTTCTCTCAACCCTCTAACAACCGAAGAAATTCCTAGTCTTGGTAACATATAGTTACTATGTGAAATCTTGGAATTGGTTTTCAATTTTTTAGTCACTTTACTAACCGTCAACTCTGCAACCTTGGTATTATTCTGAGTGCTTGATACCAACAAAGGAGCAACTCTCTTTTTACCATTCTTCATAGTAATTTTCTGGTTTGATAAATCGAGTCTTTGGGGTGAGCTATGCACAGGTGTCTCAAGTCTTGACTTCGTCTTCATCATATCACCAAGTTCGATTTTGGGACCAGTTGATTTCGAAACTCTTGCCACAGGAGATGGTTTCACATCTTCTTTCTCCTTGACTTCCAATTTACTAGCCTGTTCTTCTAACTCTAATTGTTCAATACTTTCTGGGTAAACATTGGATTCGTGATCCTTACCGTATTGCTGCAACTGAGCGCGTATCAGGTCCATGTCTACAGTAGTACCCAATTCATTCTTGTCAAAAGAAATACAAGTAATAGAACCATCCACACAACTGAAGTAAAGAGATTCACCGGTATTATCCCAGCATATATCGGTGATGGAACCACCAGTAACATCAGCAGCTACTACCAAAGGTTTACTCTGTTTGGTGCTCCAAATAGCTAATGTTCTATCTTGACCTGCAGTAGCAAGAATGGTATAAAAGCTATCTTCATCATTGGTAGTAGAAAGAGCATCGGACTGAAATAACTTTGGAGAAAAGGAACAAACCTCACATGGGGCTTCGTGACCAATCAATGATACTTCAGTACTCCAGTTTCCTCTTTTTATTACTGCTACTGAAGGTACAGGACCATTGGTAGCATTTGGAACTGCTATGTGTCTTCCATCAGGGGACCAACTCATTCTACGGAAATAGGATGTCAATGGTGACTTTTTGAAGGGATCAAACACAATATGTTCTATCTGAAATTCGTAGTTATTAGCCAGCTCGTGTAGCTTCTTGGAATATCTGAATATTCTAACTGTTCTATCATCTGAAGCAGTTGCAAAAAACTTGTTGGCTGGATCGAATACTATACCCTTGACCATAGACTGGTGTACATCATATCGTTTGATTCTCTCAAATGTGGTGCCACTCCAGATCATAATCAGCCTATCCAAACCAACAGTAACCAATAAAGAACCATCTGGAGACCAACAAATATCCTGGATATCGTTGTCATGAGCTACCAATCTTTTTCTGACAGTCCAATGCTCCAAGTCACTTTCTGTTTCTCCAAACTGTTTAGGTCTGTTTATCATCAGCTCATCCTTTTCCCATATGAGTACAATCTTATCATCCGATCCAGAAGCAAGAAACCTTCCATCTGGTGAAAACTTCACACTTGTTACTACCCCATTGTGTCTGCTCATAGAACAAAGCGGTCTTCTCTGGGATTGTGGAGGCAAAAGTCGATCAAAATCTGTGGACTTCGTATCTACTTCATCAACAGTCTTGAATTGTAGAATCGTATGGGTGTCCCAGATCTTCACATTTCCATCTAGTCCTCCAGATGCCAATCTGGTACCATCTGCATTCACAGACACCGAGTAACACTCCACGGGTTTTCCCTCGGCTATTGATGTTAGTACTACCTTTTAAGACGATTTAAACTACATACCCTTGTGACCCAACCATGGAAGCTTCAATAGGTGCATTTGTGTTTTTGGAATATTTTTCAGAATTTTGTGCGACCGCGCCGCACTAGAGACGACTTGGAGTAGAGTTCTTGACTATAGCCATGTATTAGAATAATTTAAACGCCAAATTCAATCTTAATAGCCTTACCAAACTTTTCAAGTCCGATAACCAATTCATCCAATGGAACAGCAGCATAAGTACCTCTAAAGAAAATCAAATTTTTAGTATTTTTGTTGACTTCCAATTCTTGTGGAGGAACAGAATTACCATCGACCTTGAACCAAGAACCTGGAATCATCAAGCAGCCCTGTTTCAATGATTGCTCGTAAATGGCGGTTTGTATTTTTATTGGATCTTCGCCCAATTCCTTGAACTTAGGGTGTTTTGCAGCATCAAAATAAACTGTGAAGAACATACCAGCAACTGGTGGCTCGTATTTAACAAGATCTTCGGGGATGTATTCTCTAATGGCATCAATAGCCACATCTCTCTTGTGAGTATATTCTTCTCTGATCTTGATCAACCACTCGAGGTAACCGGTTTGAGTCCAGTTATGCAAAAGAGAATTAGTAATGGATTGAGTTAAGCCAGATGGGTTTTGAATACTGACTTCGTGAAGTCTCAATAATCTTTCAAGCAAGTTCTTTTGACCAACATACCAACCAAATCTAAGACCTGGGGCAAGAACCTTGGAGAAGGAATCCATCCTAATGACTCTCCCTTCAACATCCATCGAAATGAAAGAAGGAATCATAGACTTCAAAAATTCTTCATGGCTGTGGACAGCCTTGCCAGCTCTGGCACTCTTATCGACAACGTAAGTTTCCATCTGCAAGAAGTAGTAAGGTTCGTCTTCAATAAGAATCAAATCATGTTTACATGCTAATTCATAAACTTTTTTTCTTCTTTCTACACTCAATGAAGATCCAGTTGGGTTTTGACCAGTTGGGATAGTGTACAAAAGCTTAGGTTTGGGTCCGACCCAATTATCCAACAAGTCGCTCAACTTTTCAGGCAAAATACCTTCAGTATCCATTGGGATTGGAACAACATTGACACCCAAAGCATGGGCGGCTTCCAAAGAAGAACTAAACGAAAATTCTTCCGCCAAAATAGCATCACCTCTTGCGGTAAAAGTTCTTAAAATAGAGTCCCAAGCTTCGGTGTTACCTGCAGTGGCAATCACTTCCCAGTCATCATATGGAACCTTGTGGACCATTTCTGTGTGATCTCTGCAGAATTCCATCAACTCATCATGACCTTCAGTGTAACCGTATTGCAAGGCTCTAGCCAATTCAATGTGTTTGGTGTTGGTAACAGATTTGCCTTTTCCAATTTCAATATCAACTACTTCGTCACCTTGAACATGGGAACCAATTCCGTTTACGAATGGAGCCTTAGGTATAGTCGCAGTAATCTTTTCAATAGGAAAGTATTCCGACAATGGTAAACCACCCCCCAAAAAGGTCAATCCTGGCTTACCATAGTAAACGAACGCAGCCTTCAACGCAGAGTTCTTTCTGGATTTAGCTTCTTCAGATAATAAGTGAGATAAGTCTTTAGCTTGTGGTTTAGACATAGTTGCAAAATTATTATTCAAGAGCAAATTTCTCAGCTTTTATATGTTTGACCCAAATGAGTAATACGCGCAACATCTCGAAATTCCCGATAAGGTTGACTCATGTCCGAGTGTCCAACGACTATAGTAGATGCTAGATGTGGTGGTCCCTGCATATGGAAAACTTCAGTTTTCATTTGTCAAGTAGAGAATCCATATTACTGTAAATGTTAGAAGTTATACGTGGAAGAGAAACAACAAGATATGAAGCCCATCAAGCAATGTAGTGATAAAAAAAATATTTCCTATAAAAATTTCATTAAATAGTCTCTCTTGGGCTTTTATTTGCATTTCGACTGCTTTATACAAGTTTACAATATCAACGACGTATTGCTAGCTTTAGAATGAGTAATCTGAATTACCTCCTGCTTAAGTCTTATAATTGCTTATAGTATAGGACATTGAGGTTACGGGGCTTAAAAAATGCAGCATAAGTTAAAGATCTCTTCAAAGAGAACTTTTTGCATCTTTTAAACTATCTTATCTTTTACACTATCTCAACTGCAGGAAAGCATCCAATAACACAGAAGATGGTGGTTCGTCAATCTTGTTCTTCTCAAACACATTCCAAAAACGTAAAGTCTCATCCCCAGCACCAGTTACAATAGTCTCTCCATCTGGACTCAATGACAAATAAAGCACTCTATAGGTATGGCCAGTCAATTGTGCTATTTGCTGCATGCTAGGGTATTTCCAAACGATGATTTGGTTTCTAGAATACCCATGAGTCGAAACCAACTCATTGGAGTTCTTGGACCACACCAAGTTACACACCTGGGAGCCTGTGTTGACATCGTTTAATAAGTTTCCTGTAATAGTGTTCCAGGTCTTAATGGTTTTGTCTGCCGTACCACCTCCGGATGCTAGAATTCCTCTTTGATGTGGAGACCAAGAAATGGCTTTTACAGCTGCTGTATGGTCACTAAACTCTAGCAACGGTTTAGTATTCAATCCATCCCAAATAAATAATTTGTTATCGTTACCACCACTAGCTAACTTGTTTTCTTCAACATTCCATTTCAATCCACAGATTTCCTGTTTATGGGATTCAAACTTGTTGATATAATGGCTTTCTACACGTACGTCTCTATTCAAGATAGTTCTATCCCTGGAACCGCTGGACAAGATGTGTTCGTTCCATGCCAAGGAGCTAACTCTAAGACTGTGACCCGACATTGTTCTGATACACTTCATTTTGGTAGCATCCCATATTTCCACTATACCTTTTGAAGTTCCTAATGCTAAATGTGTTCCTGAACCAATCCAGTTAAGACTGGTAACTTTCTCTTTATTATTCACCTGACACAATCTGTCGACAGACTGCGTAGATCCATCCCAAAGATATACACTATCGCCTAGACCAACTGCCATAATGTCCTGTGCACCCCAGTCCACTAAATTTAAGTAGAAATCGTCCAGCAATTCGGGTGCATCCAACACACGGTATGGAACCTTACTAATATTACGAGGTTTCTTTTGAGGTGAAAGCAATATCTTTTGTGATTCCTGTCTCACTGGAGATAAAGAATATATTTCGTTCTGAAGGTCTCTTGAGATAGGTCGGTTTTTGCTTGGTGACTGGTATGTGAAAAGATTAGCTTTCTGTCTAGGGGTGTTCGTTACATCTTCATTTGAGTTACTCTTGAGCCCTGAGTTGAGGTTGTTATTGGATGTTGACGTGTGAATGAAGTTCAAGTCGCTATTTATGTTATTATTGCTGCTGCTGTTTGATATTTGGCTGGGAGTATTGATATCGTTCAAAGAAGTTGAACGCGGGGGAGTTATTCGCCCTGTAGGAATAGAATCTGAGGATCTGGCTGACCCAGGATTTATCATAACCAGGTTAGCAATGGAGTGAAAGTTTCCTGTGCTGTTGGGTCTCGACCTGTTGGGTTTATTTGACACTGACGATGAAACCAGTGGTACATTATCACCAAATAACTCGTTTTTTAATACAGTTGAAAAAGTCCTATTGGCTTCTTCTTCTCTTTGCATCTCTATTTCATTATCTATTCTATCTTTTCGTAAATCAGGCATGATGTCTTTATTGGACAAACTAAATGCTGCTTGCAAGTCAATTCCAGTTCTGTTAGGAATGTATCTATCACTGAAAATTGCCTTTTGGTTTCTTCTTCTAGGCGATGACGTTGGTAGTGGGTTATCATTCGGTCTTGGAGGGTTCACACTTCTGGTGGACCGAGAAGGAGACCCTGGGGTCTGAAATATGTCTTTGGAGTTCATAGTTCACTAATTAAGCTCCAAGACTTATAATGTGAATGTTTGTAACCAGTGTGCTGGTTTAATTATTTAGCTGTCTCGATGAGTGCAACGAGAATTCGAGAGGAAACAGTACTAACTGAATCGTTGATTTCTTTATTCTTTGTGGTTAAGGATTGTGACGAATAACGCACTTTTTTTTACAGGGCGCGAAGTTGAACCTAAGTAATAATAGGGAAATACCAGAAAACTCTAGGTTGATCGTTCACTATGAATGCTTGATCTTACCTGTTTAAATAGATATAATTACAAGTTAGTGAATTAGAATTCGGATGAGGGCTTTTAGATATATCAGTAGTAATGCTCACTTGGCGCACCTAATCACACTTCTGGTTTTGGAAATTACCTGTTGAATCTTAGAAACCAATTAAAATACCATATTTAAGTTAGAGAATTTCAATACTTATCAGCAATGATAAGCATAATAAAGCTAATATGGAAGCATTGATTTATTTTTTTTTTTTAGAAATTTTTAATGTATTTTGTGTACTTGATCCAACTTGAGAATAGAAACTTTTAGTGAATTTCACTATAATTAATTATTAAGGTAAAAATTTGACCTAAAAAGTTCAGCTAGCATAGAAATAGAAGAATTCAATAGTTTTCTGATTGCCATATTATTGTTTAATTTATTGCATTTTAGTATACAAGTGAAGAGGCCTTCCTTGATATTGATGAGGAATTCTTTTAGCAAGAAACTTCAAAAGTAGCTAAGGAGATATATATTTCTTTCTGAATAGTAGAGTATAATAAGCTTTCTGCACAAAAACTATTCCTATATGCTATAGCAGATTTACTAGATTTTTTAAGCGTTATTGTTAACCCCAGAGCTCTTATCACTAAATATAAAATCTCCAACTTAAACCCACACTACACTTTACCTAGAAAATCCAAAGAAGCGGTAAAAAGCTAAAAAAAAAAGGCATTTACAACTACTCATCAAAAATAACCATTTTGCATCGACAAAGCCACTATTACACCTCTAGATCCAGCGAACTAAATAAGGGCGAATTTATCCAATCATATTGAATTCAATATTCTTACGCACTAAAAATTTTCAAAATTTGATAATAACCAACCCAATGTTCCGTTATTTACCAAAATCAATAGCATCCATACCAACACTCAAGACCTCATTGAGGTTTTCTTCGATCATCTCTGTCCACAGAGACACCGAGTTGGACAACCAGAATATGCCTTTTGAGTTCACTGCTGAAAACAAGGCCAGAGCTGAAGAAATCATCAAAAAATACCCTCCACAATATAAGAAAGGTGCCTGTATGCCTTTGTTGGATTTGGGTCAAAGACAATTAGGATTCACGTCTATTTCCGTTATGAACTACGTTGCAAAATTATTAGATATGCCACCAATGAGAGTTTACGAAGTCGCTACTTTCTATACAATGTACAACAGAAAGCCAATGGGCAAATACAACTTGCAAGTTTGTACTACCACCCCATGTCAGTTATGTGGTAGTGACGAAGTTATGGACAGTATTGTAAAGCACTTAGACATCAAACCAGGTCAAACTACCAAGGACGGTTTGTTCACTTTGCAAGAAGTTGAATGTTTGGGTGCGTGTGTCAACGCTCCTATGATTGGTATTAATGATGACTATTACGAAGATTTGACTGGCCCAAAAACTGTCGAGTTGTTGAAGGAATTACAAGCTGGTAAGAAGTTAGAGGATATGAAAAAAGGCCCAGTCAGTGGTAGAGAATCTTGTGAGCCTTATAGTGGTGCTAAGGTTTTGCTTGGTGACAAACCAACTGACATGAGAAAATTCACTAGATCTGATTTGTAGTTCATTGCATTAATACATAGACAAAGAATATGACTTTAAATGCTTCTCTGTGGATAGTTGTAGAATCATTAGTGAAAAAAATGAGGCTTTTGAGAAAAAAAAAGATAAGTGCCTCAGGGCAGGTTCGAACTGTCGACCTCCAGATAACTCACAATCTTACGCCCTTGGTCCCGAGAAACTGCGGGTCATAGTCTTGACTATGAGACTGACGCTCTAACCAACTGAGCTACTAAGGCGCTTATTGGAGGTTGAGTGGAGCATAGTAGTTTATGAACTTATACCACAATAACTTATAACTGATTTATTTTGATTTACCAGTAGTTCACGTTTTGGAAGCTTCTGCAATAATCTAAAGGTACAGAAAATTAGCTACTATAGCCAAGAGTCACATACTAGCATCTAAAAGTTGTTAAAAGAGCTGAGAAGATGGAGAAAAATCTCAAAAACAGTTACAAATGCCTGAAGTTGCAGAAGTATGTACCGGGTTATTGTTGAGATTAAACAGAAGTACTAACAGCCAAGGTGGCACATGTGGTATCTCTACTTAAAGATAACATAGTGGGCAGCACAATCAAAGAAATAAACCTCCAGGAAGATGACATTGTGATCCTTAATAAATCTGAAATCCAAAAGTTAGAAGGAAAAGTGGTTAGTGTAGGGAGGCATGGAAAATACTTCTGGATTAAGTTCGATAAGCAAAAATCAAATAAGTACAAATTCTTGTTAATGCATTTTGGAATGACAGGAATGGTAAAAATAAAAGGAGTGAAATCACACCTAGTTTTTATGGAGAAAGACGATTTGAAAGTGTTGGACGAAATTGAAAATGAAGGCAAGAAATCAAAGTTCTTCAAGAATGAGGAGGCTGAGTTAGAAACTGAGGTATGGCCACCTCGTTTCAATAAGCTAGAAATTGTGTTTGATAACCGGAGTATCTCGTTTCTAGATGCCAGAAGGTTAGGCAGAATACGACTACTTGAAAGTGAATCGGATGCAGGACTTTTTGAACAGGTTCCGCTAAATAAATTAGGACCTGACTACTCCAAAAATGACACGCATGACCCTGACTCCACAGTTTACATCAAGATACCCCGATTTGAACAATTCAAGGAAATGTTGGTAAAAAAGAATAAACCTGTCAAAAGTTTCCTTTTAGATCAAGCATATTTTGCGGGAGTGGGAAATTGGGTTGGAGATGAAATATGCTACCAAGCTCAATTACACCCAGCTAGCAACTTTTACCATTGTGAGCAAGAGGAAAGAATTTCCCAATTATATCAGGCGATAAGAGAAGTGACGTCTACTGCTGTAATACTTGATGCAAACCCCAAAAGGTTTCCAGATACCTGGCTCATGTTGTATAGGTGGGGAAAGAAGAGAAAAAACAGACAACAACCTAAGGTGAATGGAGAATCGATAGACTTTGTCACTATTGGAGGAAGAACTTCTTGTTTTGTGCCTAAGGTGCAGAAGATGTTGGGTAAGAAGAGGTGAATTTTTTGCAGCCAGAAACTCCTGTCGGAGTTTTTTTCCAGCCCTAAATTTTCCGAACCTATGCAAAAGGTAGTGTGACAGTAAATTCAGCGAAGGTTTCTAGCAAACTTCTTGCAGGGTGTGTATTGTGGTGGAATGTATGTATGTATGTATCTGTGTATGTGTTATGAAGAACTTCACTGTAACAATTGGGAAACCTCGCTACTTAGACCAAGAACTGAAAAGCAGATCATGTCATGTGATGCGTCGGCCCCTCTTTAACTCATCGCTATTAAAAATTGGGAGAACGCGGAAGGAAACGGGAATATTAACAATTATGACAGGTGTTGTGTTCAATATAACGTACTGTCAACACTTTCTATGAAGAAAACGATTCTAATACTTTCTTGGTATAAATTGTGATATAAAAGTGGTACATGGCACAAGAACGAAACTCTTCCTATCCAATTTGGTTTTCCAATAAAATCACTCTACTCCGCAAAGCAATACTTCACTATAAGTTGAATACTGTTGGAGCACTACGAGGGACACCTTTCACAGAGACTGGCGTCCCTCAGGTCCGCCTCGTCGCACCGCACTCTTTCTTATTTATTCCACAAATCTCAGCCTGTCTAAAAGAAATCTTGAAACCCCTCATACCTGCGAAGGTTAAACTCGGAACAATCAATTTAAATACTGTCTCATCCCCGTTTTCCGAAATTAATATCAGTTGATCATGAGCTGCCTACTCCTCAAAAGAGCCTATGCTACGAAGTCTGTGCATACCCACACCATCAAAACACCCGTGGATATTAAGGCTGCCATTGCTTCTTTGAAACCAAAGGTTACCAGATTATCTAACGAGGGTCCCATTGAATGTGACATTACTGGTTCCCAATTGTTGAATTCTCCTATTTACAACAAGGGTAGTGCTTTCACGATTGCTGAAAGGAAGGCTTTTGGATTGAATGGACTCTTGCCTTCCCAGGTTAACAGTTTGGATGAACAGGTGGAAAGAGCCTATCGTCAATTCAGTTACTTGAAAACCCCGTTGGCCAAGAACGATTTCTGTACTTCGATGAGAATCCAAAATAAGGTATTGTACTATGAGTTGGTCAGAAGACACATCAGAGAGATGTTGCCAATCATCTATACTCCTACTGAAGGTGATGCTATAGCTAATTATTCCCATAGATTCAGAAAGCCTGAAGGGTGTTTTTTGGATATCAATGATCCAGATACTATTGACGAAAGATTAGCTGCCTATGGTGAAGCCAAAGACATCGACTACATTGTCATGAGTGATGGTGAAGGAATCTTGGGTATTGGAGACCAAGGTGTTGGAGGTGTGAGAATCGCTATTGCAAAGTTGGGTTTGATGACTTTGTGTGGAGGGATCCATCCTAGTAGAGTCTTGCCAATTGTCTTGGATGTTGGTACAAACAACGAAAAGTTGGTCAACGATGACATCTACATGGGTAACAAGTTTCCTAGAACCAGAGGAGACCAATACTGGGATTTTGTCGATAAGGTTCTTCATGCCATCAAAGAGAGATTTCCTTCTGCTGTGATGCATTATGAAGATTTCGGTGTTACCACCGGTAGAAAAATGTTGCATAAGTACAGAGAATTTATTCCTTCATTTAACGATGATATTCAAGGTACTGGTGCGGTTGTCATGGCTTCAATGATTGCAGCCTTGAAGTTCTCCAACAAGCAATTGAAGGATGCCAGAGTTTTGATCTATGGTGCTGGTAGTGCTGGTATTGGTATTGCCGACCAGATCAAGAACCACATGGTCGTGAGTGGAATGTCAGTGGAAGAAGCCACAGGTGCTATTCACTGTATGGACAAGAGAGGTTTGATCTTGAAAAGTTTCCCAAATTCTAGCGAGGGTCAAATTCCATATGCTGACTCGGATTCTGATTGGGAAGGTATTGATACCACCAATTTAGTTGAAGTAATTGAACACGTGAAACCAACAGTTTTGGTTGGTTGCTCAACCCAAGCTGGTGCCTTCACTGAAGAAGTCATCAAGACCATGTACAAGCACAACGATAAACCTATTGTTTTCCCATTGTCTAACCCTACTAGATTACATGAAGCTTTCCCAGTGGATATAATGAAATACACCGACAACAATGCTTTGATCGCTACTGGATCTCCTTTTGAACCAGTTGACGGTTACTATATCTCCGAAAATAACAACTGTTTCACTTTCCCAGGTATTGGTTTGGGTGCAGTGTTATCTCGTTGCACAACTATCACGGACACCATGATTTCTGCAGCTGTTGATCAATTGGCTTCTTTGTCTCCAAAGATGGCAAATCCAAAGAACGGTTTGTTACCTCCTTTGGAAGAAATCGATGAAGTAAGTGCCCATGTCGCCACAGCGGTGATCTTACAAAGTTTAAAGGAGGGAACTGCCACCGTTGAAACCGAAAAGAACCCAGATGGTGAGTTTGTTGAGGTTCCAAGAGATTACAAGAAGTGCTTGAGGTGGGTGCAATCACAAATGTGGAAACCTATTTACAGGCCTTTAGTGAAAGTGGAGCACGTTCCAGAAATTCATACCTTCCAACATTAAAATTAGTCAGCTTTCAGCTACCGGACCTATTCAATTCATTTGACGCATTTATAGATTAATATAGATTTGATTATTCAGCAGCAATATGAGGTGATAATATTCGGTTTTAAGGAGAGGCTGAAATTTGCGTCTTATAACCGCCTTAAAAAGGAGGGATTTATCGACAAAGCCCTTTAAACTTTTTCTTCCTTATTGTTCTCCTTTTTGATAGAATGTCCTTTGGCCCAACCCTTAAATATAAAAGAGTCTCCTACACGACTACCCCAGAATTATTCCTCACTGAGGACACAATTCACTTGGTTGAGTCTGACACAGGATACACTGTGAAAGCAAACCAAGCCTTAATTAAAGTTGCTAGTGTTGGACTCAATCCAATTGATATCTTAATTAATTCAGCAACTAGTAGATTAACTAACTTTAGAGCAAAGGAAATAGGAGTTGGTTCTGACTTTTCAGGAAAAATCGTTTTGTGTGGTAATGAGTTTGCCGAATATTATGGGTTTTCTAAAGGAGATAAAGTATATGGTTGTGCTGGTACGTTCTCTGGCTCGAAGGCTTTGGGTGAGTACATGCTAGTAAATACCAGTGACGATATGCTTCTTGATAAGCTTCCAGAGTCACTTAGCTATAATGAAGCTGCTTCTTTTCCCATGCCTTTATGCACTGCAGCAATGGTTCTTAAGGAGGCTGAAATCCAACCTGATTCCAATATTTTGATCAATGGTACTGGTAGCAATGTGGGTAGATTTATCTTGCAAATGTTGAAGGGTAACTCTAACGTCAAGAAAATCGTTGCTATCTGCTCCCAAAGATCAAAGGAGCAATCCTTGAAGTATGGAGCAAATGCAGTTGTGGACTACATGACTTCTACAGACCTCGTAAAAGATGTTAAAGATGAAGTGGAAGGTGGAGCTTTCGATGTTTTCTTGAATCTCTCTGGAAGCGAGGTTTTATTAAAAGAAGCTCATTCAATAATGAAACCCAAAGGAAAGTTATTGGGAATCTCAGGTGGAAAGAAGGCTAAACTTGATTCTGAAAGCATTTTTGCTTTGATTACCTGGGATTTAGTGAAGTTGACTATCATGAATCTGATCAGAATGCTTAACTATGGCTTTGCACAATTGAGTTTGACATTTCAAAAAGATACCTTACCAAAGGCAACCAAGTTGATAACTGAAGATACATTGGAAGTAAAAATTGATTCAGTTTACAAATTTGACCAGTTCCAAGATGCTTGGAGCTATTTCAAAAAGGGTACTAGTTTAGGAAGAGTTATTATTGAGGTGGATTCAGAGCCTTAAAAAGATGGCCAATATTTTTTGTTACAATTCATAAATTAATTATTTAAGAACTCAATAACTCTAGATGCTGAAAAATACTTCTCCTTATCCATAGCATTTGGAATATCATTAATTATACCGTAGTCAACGAAGAAAAGAGCGTCATGAACACCCCAAGGTTCCATGTAACTTTCGATAGAAGCTTGATTCTTGTTTTTTATGATCTTGACACAATCGGAGGAGAAATTATTTCCAGTTCTCTTCAAAACAATCTTGTCATCATAAACTTCATTGAACCAATCAATAATATGATCCCTGAAACTTTCGTCTTCTCCATATACTAGAAAGATCTTAGACTCAGGGTTCGAGAAGAAAGGAATTTTTTTCCAATCGGGTTTATGATTCGACATAGACCATTGAAAGTAGGTATGAGGATCATAATTCTTCTCTTTGAGGAAATAATCGTTCATTCCAGGTTTGAACAAGTTAATAGTGATCATATCTCTAGATTCATTATCATGGTATGACTTACCCGGCTGGTAAACTTCATTTACATCGAAATTCAACTTACACCATGGGGAAACCAAAACCAATCTGCTTGGATATGGTAAAAATGGCTTGTGTGTGTAAATATATTGAACATAACTGATTGCGAGATGTCCACCAGCAGAATCACCCATCAACGTGATGTTGTTGTTACCTTGCTCAACCAACTTGGAGTAGGTAGAATCCAACTGCCTCAATTGCCTTGGGAACGCATGATTAAAGGATATTAAGTCATAGTCAAGAAACAAAATTGAGTAATTTTTAGATGCATCCAAGCTTTTCTGGATTGCAACTAAAGGCATCAACTGCTCCATTTGGGTCTGTAAGAAGTAACCACCACCATGTAAATAC
Source organism: Yamadazyma tallmaniae (assembly GCA_030569655.1). Taxonomy (NCBI): domain Eukaryota; kingdom Fungi; phylum Ascomycota; class Pichiomycetes; order Serinales; family Debaryomycetaceae; genus Yamadazyma; species Yamadazyma tallmaniae. The sequence goes on along the minus strand of JAJMLL010000010.1, from coordinate 20,576 downwards.
ATTATAATTGGATCAGAGGTAGATCTGCTTGGTTGCTTGTGAACCCATATGGCATGATCACCGAATCTTTCTCCTAAACAGTTGAACTCTTTGACTAGTTTAGAGTATTTGAATCTAAAAATTTTGAATAACGTATCATTGCCGATGGGGGAAACCACTCTGGTATCTGGAATACTCAAACTCAAAGCAAACTTATAGATGGTCATCTTAATGCATATCTCAAGTCTTTTTTCAAACTTTCTATAAGGTGCCTTACCTAAGAAGTACTTAATTATTACCAATATGATATCTACTGGCAATTTCAAAAACTTGAGGAAGAAATCTAGAGTAGGCATCTTTCTCTGTTGTTGTAATAATATAAGAAATTTGCTACCACTATTAAAACTATCCCAACAAGAATCTTTCCTGCTGAAATACTGGACGCTAAATTGAGTTCATTTTTAGATTCAGATGAGATCAAATCTATTTTCTTGTGATTTTGCAACCACCATGTGAATTTCAAACGCGGAGAAGTACAATAAATTCATGGCGAGGAGATTAAACTCCAAAAGTATAGACAGAGCAAGATGGAAGATTACGATACCAAAGCTATGCATGTTTTGTTACTCGAGTCTGTGGTATCTGATAATGTAATCACAATCTGAACATGTGCAAGACGCGGTGCAGCACAAAATGTTTATAGGTGCTTTGAGGTTCGTCTAAGGTAGTTTAGTCACGTTGTTCAGTAGGATATGTAACAGCAGCTTGTATAATACAGAGTGGATAGAAGCTATGGATCTTAACTAGCTTCTAAACAATATGTGCTTGTAAAGGTTGAGATGCAGTATTCCCTTTGGGAGGTATCGTAGAGCGCCCATTTGAACTCCAACAGTGTAGGATATTCACTTTAACAATAAATCGACAGGCCAATTCATTATTCTTTTGATTTCTTTCTCTTGAACTTTCTGCTCTCATAGCAAAAGGTGCTTGATGTGTGTTTGATTCTTTTTCTCCAACATAATAGATTCAAAACTCCAGTGAATAGGACGATATTCAAAGAATATATCAAGCCTATTGTGTTGGTGTAGCCAGTACATTGTGTTTCAGGATTGATTCTGGCGAAGAGTTGAGCCGCACGAGTCTTTTGCATCCATTTTTTAGGTTACTCCTTTTGAAGAACAGAGGACCAAGTGTTTTTGGAAATTATTGTATATTGTTATTCTGTTGTATGTAGTCGACGTAAAAAAAGCAATTAATACTGTTTTCCGATAAACAAGTGCTTTTGCAAGAAATTGTTTGGCATTTGCTTTGTGGAAACATAAGACTAGTATTCGTTGTTAGTAGCAGAGAGAAGGCTCTAAGCTAGGAACAGCACCTAAGTATTCATGCATAAACCATGACAAAAATATCCCTGGATTCTCTTGTAAAAAAAAAACGTCCCAACATAACTTTTTACGACTCAATATGCACAACAGGCACAAAACTACTTCAAACAACATTATTGTTTGTACTACTTTATGCAAGAGAAACTTTGTGTCCAACCCAGACAATCAAGTGCAGATCATCCATTTAGAACTGTAAAAACACTATGTTTTCTTTTAAAAATCGAACACCCGTTGACTCTGTTCTCACTAGTAGTGGTTGAAACAATTCTCTCAGATTCATAAGGCACCACAAAATCACCAAGAACAAGCTAAGATCCTCCAAATTCTTCGTGTAGATACTTAAACTACCAGCAAATTGCCCAGTAACATGGTGTATTCCATCCAAAACCGTAACTCCTAGTGGGGCTGCCTAAACTCCAGACCTACTCTTTTAACCAGACACGACTTTTCTGGGGTCTCAATTGGTGAAAAATGTTGAGTGAAAAATCACTGAACGAAGCAACATGTCTGTTGAAGATTTAAAGCAAACCATCCACAAATTGCAAGAAAGAATCCAAACTTTGGAAGCCAAAGCTGGAATCATTCCAACCGTTCCTAAGTCTGTTAGAATGGTTTTGATTGGTCCACCAGGTGCTGGTAAAGGTACTCAAGCTCCAAACTTGAAGGAAAAGTATTGTGCTTGTCACTTAGCCACTGGTGATATGTTGAGAGCCCAGGTTGCTGCTAAGTCTGCTTTGGGCTTGGAAGCCAAGAAGATCATGGACCAAGGTGGTTTGGTCAGTGACGAAATCATGGTCAACATGATCAAATCCGAATTGGAATCCAACAAGGAATGTAAGAACGGTTTCATTTTGGATGGTTTCCCAAGAACCATTCCACAAGCTGAAAAGTTGGACAGCATGTTACAGGCCAGAAAGACTCCATTGGAAAAGGCTGTTGAATTGAAGATTGATGATGAGTTGTTGGTTGCCAGAATCACTGGTAGATTGGTTCACCCTGCCTCTGGTAGATCTTACCACAAGTTGTTTAACCCACCAAAGAGAGAAATGACTGATGATGTCACTGGTGAGCCATTGGTTCAAAGATCTGATGATAACGAAGCTGCTTTGACCAAGAGATTGACCACCTACCACAAACAAACCGAGCCAATTGTTGAGTACTACAGAAAATCCGGTATCTGGTCTGGTATTGATGCTTCTCAAAAGCCAACCAAAGTTTGGGATGATATCTTGAAGTGCTTGGGCCAAAAGTAGACGTGTATTTAATAAAAATTTGGTCGTATTCCTTAGACTAGACTATTCGTATACAATCATTTACAGAAACTAACTAATATGCTTGATTGTATTTTATACTACATAATTTTTTCTCTCTTCACTTGTCCTCCTATCTCATCTTGGTTACTTCTCTTCTTGGTTTCGTTGAAACATGTTGCATGTACTATCTTCTTTGGATTAGTCTCGCCTGGAGGTACTATGCAATTAACCCAGCACCATTCACCTAACTCGTCGTTGAAGGTTCCTTTAACTGTTTCTCTACAAATCAAACACTTGTTGTTCATATTGGTTTCAGTCGATGGAATAACCACGTACGGTATTCTCTCTGGGGTGTTTTGAACATAATTCATCGCCATAGGAGTTTCGTTTGTTTGGAATTCTAAGAGATTCGATTCCTTAAATTTAACCCAATCAATATCGTCCAAATACCAACTTCTTGATTGAACGTTACTGTTAGATTTGAACTTATTATTGATTCTGAAGTGCCAGTCTAAATGCATTTGTTTCTTGTGTCCTTCATCTCTATTAAATCTTTTGCCACAGTTTGAACACTTCAACGCTTTAGATTCATATAAAAGATTCTTGCATTGAATGGACAAGTTGCTTCCATTAATAAACTTTTGAAGGCTGTTGTTCTTTTCTAAATTATCCTCGTCCAGCTTCCTGTTAAAATCGAGTTTCAATTTCGATATTTCATTGAACTTTGCCTTTTCGTACTCGTTTCTGGGGATCTGGCTGTTTATAATAGTCTCAATCATATTTGTTGAGCTGTTCTCGATGGACTTAGGATAATTTATATCGTAAACTCTTGGTTTGTTGAAGTCTTGTTCGAAGGAGATGATTCCACATCCAACCAACTGGTCAAATATTTCGTTCGCATTTGATACTGAAGGTGTTGTAGGAGTTACAAAAGGAGTTTGATGTGCAGAACTCAAGAGTGGAGTCATGTTTCCATTATCATACTGACTCATGTTTCCATTATCATACTGACTCAGGTTTCCATTATCATACTGAGGCATGTTTCTATTCTCATACTGAGGCATGTTTCCATTATCGTATGGAGTCATGTTCCCAGTGTCATACGGGGTCGTGATTCCATTATCGTAGTTATTGTAGCTCATTTTCATTTCATAGTCATTGTCTGGAAGTGGAATAGCTTGTCTTGGGATCGATGGTAAGGACTTTGGTGGAATAGATGGCAAAGATGCTGGCTTACTACTCAAGCTTGGATTGGAAGGTAAAGGGCTTCCCAATTCCTGTTGTTTGATGCTACTAAGCTTCTCTTCTATCTGCTTTAATTCAGCTTGACCTAATTTTTGAGTTTTGAGAAGGGTTTTCAACTGCTGAAGTGCTTCGTATCTCTCAGCAAGAATGTTGTCATTGGAGCCTCTCATCTTTTGTTCAAATGGAGGAATCAACTCATCGATATATTTTATCAAACGTGAATTATATCCATCATTACCATTTCTTTGGTTGGCTTTGGCAAGAAACAGCTGGATTCTGTCCAATTCTGTTTTTGGAAAGAGTGGAAGATTGGTGCCTTTGGATTTTGTCAATTTCCATGTTTCAAATAGGTTATTCATCTTAGTACGTATTGGGTCATCAACAACGAGATAGGTTTGGCTGAAAAGCTTGAACATTTCGTCTCCAACTAGAATATTGTAAGGATTCCCTACTGTCTTGCAAATGGAATCCAACAAGTAAAGTGTGAAGAGCTTTTCAATTGGCTTTACCAGTAGAATACGTTCTGTGATAAGGTCCAAAATTCTATCCGCATATTCGGTGTTTTCTTTGGCGATGGATGTAAGTTTATCAATGATGGGTCGGGAGTTTAGCCGAAGTTCTTGTAAGCTATTTCTGTAGTCTTGGATGAGGTCTGACATTTGTGTGCGAAAATATTTGAATACGAGGTTTTGAATGCTTTTATGGAGACTTAATTGAGCTGTTGGACTATTTGTTTTTATCAGACTCAGAGATTAATACGAAAAGAATTCAGATAAACAGTCGTTGTAGCTGTTAAAGAATTATTATACTAAACTCAAACTATAGTTCAGAGAATTGGTTACTCACATCATGTGACCTAATCTTATAGTACTTTAGTATTGGCTAGTTCAAAAGTAACTAAAAACCTTGTTTTTACTATTGCCATTGATGAGTAATTGCCAGTGATGAGTAAGTGCTTATTTATGGCATAACCACCAACACCATAATTAGTGCTTCCCAGACCTTCCTGGTTAAGGTCCACTTGCCAAATGATCCAATCTAGAAATTCCTCCTTAAGCGCGATGAAAATTTTTCAGGTGAAAAATCTTCAACATGAGTCCACCAACTGATAAGAAACAATCTGGAATTGCCAGAGTTTTAGGTTCTGCTTCTGCAGGTATCTGTGAAATTGGTGTGTTTCACCCTGTGGACACCATTTCTAAGAGATTGATGTCTAATCAAGGTAAAATCACCTCTGCTACTCAATTGAATGCTGTTATCTTCAGAGAACATGCTGAAAAGGCCTTATCCAAGAGGCTTTTCACGTTGTTTCCTGGTTTGGGTTATGCTGCTGCTTACAAGATCTTACAGAGAGTCTATAAGTATGGAGGTCAGCCATTTGCCAACGAATTTTTGACCAAGAATTTCAAAGACTGTTACGAAGCTTGGTTTGGTAAGAAAAACGGTAAGGCTTTAATGTCTGCTACCGCAGGATCCTTGATCGGTATTGGTGAAGTTGTTTTGTTGCCATTGGATGTGTTGAAGATTAAGCGTCAAACAAACCCAGAATCCTTCAAAGGAAGAGGTTTCATCAAGATCTTACAAGATGAAGGTTTTGGATTGTATCGTGGTTGGGGTTGGACTGCTGCCAGAAATGCTCCAGGTTCTTTTGCATTGTTTGGTGGTAACTCTTTTGCTAAGGAATATATCTTTGGTTTGGAAGACTATTCTTCTGCCACCTGGACGCAAAACTTTGTTACTTCCATTTTCGGTGCCAGTGCTTCTTTGATCGTCAGTGCGCCATTGGATGTCATCAAAACTAGAATTCAGAACAAAAACTTCGATAATCCAGAAAGCGGTGTGACTATCTTGAAGAACATGTTCAGAAACGAGGGTGTGTCTGCTTTCTTCAAGGGTTTAACTCCTAAGTTGTTGACCACTGGTCCTAAATTGGTCTTCAGTTTTGCTTTAGCTCAATCTTTGATTCCAGCTTTTGACAAGATGTTGAAGTAGATGTTGATTACATGTATATAGACTTGTGAATATAAAAATCGTGGTATTACATGTTCGTGCGGCGGCCTGTGTGGGAAGTCCTTCTTGAGGGGTGCGTGCTCACGCAAATTCAAAACCCTGAAGATTGATTGAGAAGAGTCACAACTTGCCTCCAGAAAGTTTTTTTAAGACAACACATGGACAATAAGGAGTCAGTCTAGAAATACATAAGTACAAATAGTTTAAAAAGTTTCGATAAAACTTTTGATCGCTACTTTGAACCTTTTTATTTATTTTATCAAACTGACAAATAACATATACTCAAGATGAAGTTACTATACTTCATATATGTACTTAAGGTGAACTTATTCCAGGTGATAGTTCAAAGTTCCCGTTCGGAATCCTTAAACCTGCAACACATACATTCATCGATATTCGATGCAACAACATGTCAACATACTGACAATGAAATTCCAGACTTTGTAGTGCTAAACAATGTCACTGACATTCCGCTAGAAGAGTATATGGAGGACTATTTGTAATGGTTGGTATGGGTGTAGTATATAGTAAATAAATGGGATTATGGCCGGATAATTTTTAACCCAGAGTTCTCTCGTGTGCTTATCAACTACGCTTCTCTAAACCGTACTAACTCCAGTTGGACATTATTTAGTCATAGATACAGCATATACCCACTCTTTACGACCGTGAGACATGTTACTATCAAAAACTGGTACTCCCCCACTAATACCTCAACAAAATCTCCCTACTCCACATTTGAAACCAAAATGAGCTTTTTGGTTTCTAGTCCCACCGGTGGGATTAGAGGTATGTACTAGAAGAATGGGTCTATAGAAGATCACTAACCAGCAGAACTAAATTTAGCTCAAAAGCAATTGGGCCCAGAAATGTGCCGGAGGCCTGGAAAATGCACCAAGATTGTTCGGTTCAAAGACAATCGGTTTATGATCCTAGTAAGAAATACCGTAATTGAACTTTACAAATTTGCAGGGGAGTATAAGCTCATTAAGGAATGGAAAAACAACACCTGTGGAGAACTTGACAAGCTTGTAGATGTTGGGATCATTAAGGATCAATATTTGTATAGTTGTTCTGTACAAGGACGTTTTCACTTAAGAGACTTGATAAATGACGATACAAGTGCAGCATATATGTTTCATGAGCTTCAGTTTCCTATTCAAAGCCTCAAGGTTGTATATAGTAATGATGGCTTTAGAGTATACTATGGAGGAAACGAGAACAGGCTCAAAATGAGGTATATGGACTTTAATCTCAAGTTGGAGGGATTGGAGAAAGTAGTGGGTTCTACTAAGCATCAGGTAATTACGAAAAGATACCATCTGGAGGGCTGCATTCAAATGCTGCTGCCGCATGGCTCTGATTGGTTGTCGTGTATTGAAGTTGGTAATGGGTTTATTATCTCTGGATACAATGATGGAATGATCAAAATAGAGTCTACATACAAGCTTTTGAAGCTTTTGAAGGTATCTGTATTCCCTATTGTGAATCTTAGGGTATATAAAAATGTTTTGGTATTCAATGATTCGATTTCTAAGGTTGGAGTAGTAAATTTGAAGACGTTGCAAGTTGTGAATCAATTTTGCTTCAAAGGTCCCTTTAGACAGATGGATTTTATCTATAAACCCGGGAAACCACTTGGATTGGTTTATTTAACAATGCAAAACCAATTGGTCGTGTGCAAGTTGTACAACGACAATTCTTGGAAGGTTTTGTATCGGGTGGACTTTGACACCGAAATACATTTTGATACTCTTAGTATTGAATAACCAGGTTGAATGTACGAATGGATTTGGTGTGAATTACTCTCTTTAATTGCTGCAAAAATACACTCCCGGTTGAGATAACAAACAAGAGGTTAAGACATTATTACTAAAGTCAAATAGGTTACTATCATGAACGTCTATGAACTCTCGGAGCCAAATGTATATTAAAATAGTGACTTGCTTGTCACCATGACTGGCAAAAACACCATACAAAAACAACTTGCAACCTAATGCACCATGTGCAATCACCGAATTTGATTCATTCATTTGGAAGAGGCAATGCTATTTGCCAAAACAGAACCAGTTAAGAAATAGGAATAATCTCGACACTCTCTAAGATCTTAAGATCATATATACGGCTGATCCCGGTTTTACCTGCCGACCAATGACTACAAGGTTATCTACTAGTACTAGTCTTTTATCTGCACTACTAATGTGAGGCTGACTTTCAACTTCGGAAGAATTTGAAAGAAAAGTAGTAGCATATTAGAAGTTCTGCTATAAACTTTTCATTGTGTATTGGCTATTGGAAAACTACACGTACTCCACCAAAACCTCATAGCAACAAATTACTTCAGAATTCTAAGAAATTTACAAGAAATCAAATTGAACTGACTCAATCCGAGAAAAAAATATTCTCCTTCTCAGTTTGCGTGCCCAAATCCACCTGATAGTTTGTAAAGTAGTTGGGAGTTGTGAAGTTTTGTGTATTTGAAGTGTTTAGAGGTTCTAAAAGTAGTCGTGTTCTACATATATACAAATTCCAAACTACAAAATATACCTGATCACTGTTTATAGCTACTTGTTTTATCACTTATCTGGTATCTGTTTGTGTTCCCCGGAAACACTGGAATCATATTTGTTTACCAAGTCGAAGCAAATAAGATTTTTTTCATTCTGGTGTTATCTTCAGTTCATTTGAAACACAACCTACCAAAAATACCTCTTCAGAAAGTCATTTTGTGGATAATTAAACTAGGAATCCATTGGTTGCGAGTTTGAATTCCACATCTGTTATTATTGTTGAGGTCCAGTCATTCAAGACGAATTCTGAAACCATAATATTTCAAGATTAATACTGAAAATAAGATTATTTTGTCATTCCTTGTTTACGACCTGAAAAAGTCAAAACCATGAACAGAAATTTCAGCCTAGACAGGATATTCCACAAGAACAGGCGACAATCGGAGTCCTCGCCTGAATCGCATGCCACTACTACCGATGATGATGGGCAATTAAATATCAGAAACAGAGCTCGATCCTTAAGTTTGATGTCCACTAATAGTCATAATTCAATCAGCTCGATCCGCTCCTCCAAATCTCCCATAGATTCTAGATCAAGGTCTAAATCTTTAAACAAGAAGCAGGCAAAGGAGTTGATTAAACTTGAAACAAACCAAGTTGTACTGAAGAAGCTCAATAATTTACTCAAAGAGCTTGGACTTCAGAAACCAGTTCCGTTAACTGTTCAGAAATCAAATTCTTCCAACCTAGCGAAAAACGTCAAGTTTTACGTAGCTAATTCCAATAATTGTATTTATTTGGGCGCTACTAGCTCAGGAAGCTTCACATATGATGACTTCGAAGATGGCTCAGTCCCTGTGGGATACGAAGATCGTGCTTCTGGAAGTGCAATTGTTCAGCCTATTGGCGATGATAGTGACGAAAAGGAAGCAGCAAGCGACGAAGTGGAAGACCCTAATTTTCTTTCAAAAGATTTCGAGTCCTTTAATCTTGAAAATATGCCTGAAGTGTTGAGACAGAAACTTAAGAAATTCAAGTCTCCAAACTACTTAACTACAAACATTGATGCTGATACTCCAATTCCTCATATGTTTGGTTTGATAATTGAACTCGAAAAAGAAACTGCTGTAAATAACTTAATCGTTGAGTTTTCTTCATTAACAAACACACTATGGCCAACCGGTGACCCGTACAATAAATCATTTGTTAGAGAAAAGTATAAGATAGGTAAGCTTGACTGGATCAAGAATCTTAAGAATGCTGATTTCTATTTGAATAACTTAAACTCCCACGATTTCAAGTTGAAGAAAATTGACCCTAACGAATTGGCTAGAAGAACGAGATTCTACAAATTATTGAAGACTAATGATTTGAGTGAAGATAGAGATATTGATATTGATGGAGAAGAGATAAATGACTTTGATGATTATGGCGAGGAAATGACTTTGTGTACAACCACAAATAGCAATCCTTTCCAAAATGAAAACAACGACATTTATAAGCCTGGGATTTATATGTTTTTGTTCCCCATTTTGTTACCTGAACATATTCCTCAGACGATTACTTCCATCAATGGTTCGTTGAATCATCTATTAAGTGTTTCGATTCACAAGAACTCTGAAAAGTTGAACCGAAAGTTATATTTAAAAGCAAATTATAGCCTTCCAATGGTCCGTACTCCTCCATCATTTGCTAACTCAATAGCTGATAAGCCAATATATGTGAATAGAGTCTGGAATGATTCTTTACATTATATTATTACTTTCCCAAGAAAGTATGTTTCATTGGGTTCAGAGCATACTATCAATGTGAAGATAGTTCCGTTGGTGAAAGATGTGATTGTAAAGCGAATCAAGTTCAATGTCTTGGAAAGAATAACCTACACTTCTAAGAACTTATCTAAAGAATACGACTATGATGGTGAAGACCCTTATTATTTAAAACCATTACTCCCTGATAGTAAACAAAGAGAAAGAATAATTTCAGTCTGTGAATTAAAGACCAAGAATAAGCCTTCTAGCAGTATGTTGGAGCCCTATAAAGAAGAAGTCATAAAATGTCCTGATAACAATCTTTTGTTCAGTTGTTATGAGAATGATCAGACTGATAAGTTTGAAGATGATATTGAAAATTTCAGACTTGATCCAAAAGAAAAGTCTCGAATTTTCAAAGGTCACAGCAATAACAGCTCAAACACGCTAGGTAGTAAAATGAAATCAGAAACTCCAAAAGAATTGATGATTGCTTCTCCTTTGGATATAAACATAGCTTTGCCGTTTTTAACCACCAAGAATGATAAGGTGATTCAAACAAACAATGAAGAAGCTTTGAAAAACTTGACAAAATCAAATCCTAATAGTAGAAAAGCTTCAATAATGTCAGTCAATTCTGAAAGTGTTAATTTGCCTTCATCTCCAATTATTGGAGCATTGGAGACAAGTTTAAACCACAGTCATAGCGACTTGTTTTTGAACGAGGGTACTGAAAATCAGGGTTTTATCCACCATAGGAAAAGTGCAAGCGTCGATGACGAGCTTTTAAAGCCAGATTCTATTGCTTTGATGCACGAGCTTACTAATAACAATTTGAAGGAAAATATCCAGCACGGATATACTACAATAGGTAGGGCTTTGTACCCAGACTCAAATTTTCGTCATATAAAGATAACTCATCGTTTGCAGGTTTGTTTTAGAATCAGTAAACCTGATCCAAAAGACAACTATAAGATGCATCATTACGAGGTTGTAGTTGATACTCCGTTGATTTTGTTGAGTTCCAAATGTAACGATGAGTCAATACAATTGCCAAAATATGATGATATTTCTACCAAAACAACTGCTGCCAATGCCCTGGATTTAAGCACCTCAAATTCTTTTGCTAATAGCGATGGAGCAAATATTGGTCCTAGTATTTCGTTTAGAACCCCTGATTTTCATAAGAATAAAATGAGAGAAGCGGTCAGAGAGAATGGGCAAGTTAAAGGTAATGGTTTTACAATAAGGCCCTGGGAACGGTATAATAATAATGACGCTACGTTACCAAGTTTTGAAGAAGCAACTTCTCCGACGTTGGGGGCAATGTCTCGATCATTTTCTGTCTCAGAAGAACCTATAAGTAGGATTCCTTCTATTTCACACGAGATGTACCAGGACCCTCCTGGTTATGAGGAATCAATCCATCCTGAACTTGATAATAATCAGGCAAATGGAGAACTGGCAGTTGTTGTTGATGGTGACGATGATGCTGTAAGTTTGAATACAGGGTTCGAAGTTACAAATCAGGTAAACATGGACGCTGTACTCAATGATAGCGAAAGTACTAAAGATTCCCCTACTAGAAGTAGAAGATCTTTGTTACGTTCATCATTGGCAAGCTCGTTTGCACCAAACTCAAATCTGACTAGTGTGGGTACTCTGAATACTAACTTGAGTATTTCCCCTACTAATACTATGACGCAACTGAATAGCCTTAGTCTAACCTCAATAATCACAAGTAGTGGTAGATCTGAGGGTTCGTCTAGCCTGTTGGGTTCTAGCGAGCAAGATTCAAATGAACCTGTTGAAAGTGTCGTAAGCTCTAACAGTATAAGTTTAGATCAAAAAAAAAACACCACAGGTTCTTCACAAGGCCTGAGTCAGGGAAATGAACGGAATTCACCCAGGAAACCAACTTCCTCAGATGACTCGTTATCGTCTGTACTGTCCAATAATTCTGGAAATGAGAATTCTAATGCGGCCCCAACTGTTGATTCTGACACCATTGTGCCAGTCGATGTAGACAGAACTATTGAACCGAAATCAAAAGAAGCAATAGATGGCAATTTTGACAATAAATTATACCAGAAACTTGGAAATTGGACAACGCTACCCAATGATAGTGAAAGTAATTTTAGTATTGTTACTCACGGCTCGTTTGACCAAAGATTGCCATTATTGAGTAATACCAGTACAGATTCGAACTTGCCATTATCCATGCAATATGCAAATACCCCAAACAAATTTAGTACGGATACCCTTTCTATCGTTGCTGAAAACAAAAAGGGACATGACATATACCATGCGTACTAGAGCTAATAACGAAAGTCGTTACAAAGAATCAAATTAAAGGTTTACAACTTGAATATTTTTACGCCAATGGTCAGTATTATGATAATATATGATATATCTGTGATATCATATTAAAAATTACTGTCTCTTTATTACCACCAACTTTGGTCTTTCTCTACTTGAAATCCCCCAATACCAACTACTCAATTACTAATTTATAACTCCACAAAATCTCAAAAAACTGGTACGATATTTCGCAATGAGTTCACTTGTGAGACAAAACGGTCTGGTGGGAATTGTGGGTGCTGGTGTATCGGGATTGGCTTATGCCTATTTCATCACTAAGCTCAGACCTGATATTTCGATCACTCTTTTCGAAAAATCGAGTAGGGTAGGTGGATGGATAAATACAGCAGAATTATACGACCTTGGATCTTCACTGGTAATAAGGTTAGATAAAGGACCTAGAAGTTTGAGAGGCATGAGTGATGGAACGCTAGTTATAATAGATACTCTCAGGCAATTAGGTTGTAGTGATCAAATCAAAGTCATTGCTGCTGATTCGAAAGCAAATAGGAAGTTTTTGCTCGACTCCAACTATCAGCTCGTTCCAGTTCCACATTCGTTTAAATCATTTATTGAGGCTACTAAAGCTGGCCTATTTTCTGGAATTCCAACTCGAGTTCTTGGTGAACCGTTCAGAAAGTTAAAAAAGAACTTCGATGATGAAAGTGTGGAGCTGTTCTTCAAAAGAAGATTTGGATCAACTCTTTTGACTGATAAAATTCTTAGTGCTATTCTTCACGGTATTTATGCTGGTGATGTCTCCAAATTGAGTATTAAGATCTTCAACAGCTTACAATCGATTGAAAACCAAGGCGGCATTGTCGTAACTATGATTAAGAGGTTGTACCATCAAGTGTTTAGTAAAGCAGAACCCAAGAGACTTCCAAAAGTGTTGGAGCACTATGAAAAGATGTACCCGGATGCAAACCTATTGAAATTATCTAAGGACTTGAAAGGCTATCCTATGGTAGTATTACGAGACACTTTGGCGACCTTTCCGCAAGTCCTTTATAACGAATTAACCAAAAACCCAAAAGTTAGAATAGAGTTCAACAGCAAGATAAGAGAGGTAAGTCTTGATGGTAAACTTATTTTAGGTGATGAAACACGTCTCTTTGATCATGTGAGATCCACTATCAATGTAAACGACTTAGCAAAACTTGTCAAATCTGAACAGTTGGTTAAGGAGTTTGAAAAGATTGAATATGCCACTATATTCATGGCAAATGTGTACTCTAAATCAAAACTTTTGCCTACAGATGGCTTTGGATTCTTAGTCCCTAAGCACTCACATAACAAGGAATTTTTGCTTGGAACTATTTTTGATTCTTCAATTGCTAGTTGTGCTGATAGCTTTGGAGTGAAAGACTCAAAACCAACAAACTATGAGAATATGACATTGATGCTTGGTGGTCATTTTTATAATGATTCAATTCCCTCAACACAACTCTCTTTGAAAGCTGTCAAAAAGACGTTATTTGAGGTGTTCAAGATTGAAAATGACAGACTAATCTTCAGGGACGAGGCCAACTCATCTACAGATTCTGTGGAATTGAAAGACCGGGATATCCTTGTTTCCTATGATTTGCATAAAGATTGTATACCTCAGTATAATGTTGGATACGAGAAAACGAAAAGCAATGTCTTGAATCTCTTGGAAAATACCAAATTGTCATTGGGAGGCATGTGCTTTGGGAAGGGTATTGGTGTTCCGGATTGTGTTATAGATGCCTTTGAAAGTGCTTCAAGATTGTAAACTTGAAAGTTTTTGTAATAGCATGAGAGTTACGACTTGTGAAATAGATTAGAACAAATTTGTAATAGTTTGTGAATAGACTGCATGACCATATTCAAACATGAATGTACCAACCTGAAGATATGTATTTGTAGACTACTATATTACATTACGCTATGCTATTCCTCTTCCTTTGACTGCCTGACTATATTGCTTTGGCGATGGGAAAAGTCCACTTTCATAGGTTTACTAAAAAACTGGTAGTCTTGAAGCTTTAGTACAGCTTTTTCTGCTTCCTCGGGCTTACTGTAAATCACATGTGCTTGCCCTCTCATGACTTTGCTCTTGGGTTTGACCACAATATCTATCACATCTCCATAACTTAAACATAACATGTACAAATTGTTCCTGATGGTGTCGGAGTTGATTTTGTCATTAAGGTTCCTTACATAGACAGTCTGGCCCGATTTTTTTGACTTCTTTGTAGCCTTTGTGTTTTCTGTACTATCTAACCTTCTCTTCTCGGGCTTGGACTTTGTTATAATTCCCATAGTATCAGTACTTTCTTGAAATCTCAAATATTTTATAACAGAGTTCCTGCATCTTCCAGGTTGCTCAATCGCACTCTCAAAATTTCAGAGATCATACATCATTAATATTCAGAGCTGACTGTTATTTATCAATAAGAACTCGTTGTGACAAAATGTCTTCGCAATTGAATGCTTCTTTATTAAGATTGAAGCTCTTGGATGCGTTGAGAAGTGGTGATATTCTGAAAGTAGACGCTGTGATCTCCTCACTTCAATCCACCAAGTCGACAGTTGAAACTAAAGGAATCATTCAGATTAAAGACACAATTCTCCATTATGCCGTCCAAGTTGCTCCACTTTCCACAATTCAATATCTTGTGAATAACTCAGAGAAGTTTGATCTTGACATTAATTCCCAGGATCAGGACGGTAACACACCCTTGCATTTAGCAGCTTTAGCTTCACGAGGTGAAGTAGTGAAGTACCTTTTGTCATTAGATCATATCAATGATACTACTGTAAACAAGGATAAAAAACAACCAGTTGAATTGTGTAAGGATTTAGAGATTGCTCAAATGATGCAATTTGAAAGAGCCAAGTTCGTAGAAAAGCTGGCAACCTTGTTGAGAGATCTTTTCACAAAGAGAGACTTTCTGGGTTTGGAAACTTTGTTGGTGACTAACCCGAGGGCAGCAGAATTATTGGATATCAATGGTGCAGATCCTGAGACTGGGTTTACTGTCTTACATGAATTTATCCTAAAAAATGACTTGCAAATGTGTGACTGGATTTTGAATCACGGTGGTGATCCATTTAAAAGAGACAAGAAGGGAAAGTTGCCTATTGACTTGATCCATAACAAGAACGATCCAATTAGAAAGTTATTGAAGGTTCTGTCAAAAGAGCAAACAATGATGGATCCCGTTGTTCCTTCTAGCTCCAAGACAGATTCAGCACCAACTTACAAAGGTTATTTGAAGAAATGGACCAACTTTGCTTCTGGGTACAAATTGAGATATTTTGTGTTGGATGAAAAGGGAATTTTGTCTTACTATGCTAATCAGGATGATACCAACAATGCAGTTAGAGGTTCCCTTAACTTGGGCTTCGCAACATTGCACTTAGACTCTTCAGAAAAATTGAAGTTTGAGATTATTGGTAAGAATGGTATTAGATGGCACTTGAGAGCTAACCATCCGATTGAGACAAATAGATGGGTTTGGACTTTACAAAATTCTATCACAATGGCAAAGGATAGAATCAAAAAGAAGCATGGCCACTATACTTCTTCTAATAGTGCTGGAGAACTGAATAATTCATCTTCTATTGCTTCTCAACCTGACTTACCAACAGTAGAGATCACCCCAGATAAAGTCCCAAAAAGTCCGGTTGCAAAGGATAAACATGAAGAGATAATGTCGCCAGAGGAAAAGTCTCACAAACGTCACTTGTTAGGCTTAGGAAGAAGAAAGCATAAACGTACGGGCAGTCAAGTATCATTGAGTTCTGTGGGAAGTACAGAAGATGAATCCTCTTCAATTTTGAATTCATCTAATCCCCCATCCAGAAGCAGTACCATCAAGAGCACGCAGCCAGTCAATACCAATCTTGAGAAAATTAAGGAAAATGTGACTTTAAAACCTTCTCATCACATTCCTATCGTGTCTGCTAGCCCTAGTTTTAATGACCAAGTTGATGACTTCGGTACTGATCATGAAAATTTTGATTATGATCTTGAGGACTTGCAAGAAGGAGATTACGACTCAGAGATGGAATCTATTAACAGGCCAAATGAGCACAATGAGATACAAGATAAAATCTCAACTATAAAAGGTTCCTTAGATGTGGAAATTAAGTCATTGTTAGACTTGTTTTCTACTGTTTCCAAAACAGGAAGTTCTGTTGACTCAGAAATCTTCAATGTTGGTCTCAATACATTATTTGTAATTCAAGATTTGTATCACGCTTATAATGGGTTGATTCAGCAAAAAGACTTCAGAACTGCAAAAACCTTAGAGAGGCAACTCGAAGTTAACAAACTCTGGGAAAACTCCATTCATCAGTTAGAAAAAGAAATCGCTAGTAGGGAACAAAAGTTGGCGGAGTATCAAGGAAAGCAGAAGAAGTTGAAAAAGATATTTGCTGCGAAGACATCCGAGTCTGCCACTCCAACAAATAGCACTACTGAAGTTCCTCAGATCAGTACTGAAAGTTTGCAGAACAT
Organism: Yamadazyma tallmaniae; assembly: GCA_030569655.1. Lineage (NCBI taxonomy): Eukaryota > Fungi > Ascomycota > Pichiomycetes > Serinales > Debaryomycetaceae > Yamadazyma > Yamadazyma tallmaniae. The sequence goes on along the minus strand of JAJMLL010000010.1, from coordinate 3,593 downwards.
CAATTCAGAAGTTGGTTCTCATGCTATGCTGAGACATAACAGCGTAGTGCCTGATATTGAGGATATCTTGAATGATTCCGATGACGAATTCTTCGATGCAGACTCAATGGAAGGAGACGAAAATACAAATGAACTTTTGAATGATGATTCCACACTTGCTGCGGAAGTCAAAGATGGTCTTGTTCTCAATGATACCCCAACGCAAACCACAATAGATGATACCCAACTCTCAGAAATATCTGAAGGTTCTGATGATAAGCTCAATAAAGTACCAGATGATGCTGAGAAATCAGCTGTAAGTGAAACTAAAGGGGTAACTACTCAGGAATCAGGTAATGATATTGAGTCTGTTGCTGCCAATGAAGCACAGCTTTCAAGGGCAAAGATGATTACTTCCGAAGGATCTTTCTTGGGTTATGAAAACCCTCCAAGAACTAAGTTGGCAATGGATGAAGATAATAGACCCAAAGTCGGTTTGTGGGGTATTTTGAAGTCCATGATTGGTAAAGACATGACAAAAATGACTTTGCCAGTCTCGTTCAATGAATGTACTTCATTGTTGCAAAGACTTGTTGAAGATATTGAGTATTCACATTTATTAGATCAAGCTGCTTCCTTTGAGGATTCCACATTACGTATTGCATATGTTGCTGCTTTTGCTGCATCTGAATATGCTTCCACCATTGACAGAATTGCTAAACCTTTCAATCCGTTGTTAGGTGAGACCTTTGAATATTGTCGTCCTGACCAAAACTATAGATTAGTTACAGAACAAGTAAGTCATCATCCACCTATCAGTGCATGTAATGCGGAGTCTGTCAAGTGGGACTATTATGGTGAGAACGCGGTTGACTCCAAATTTACTGGAAGATCTTTTGATTTTAAGCATTTGGGTAAAATGTTTTGTGTTATTAGACCTGACAAGGGTGTATTAGATATTAATGGCAACAAAGTCACCGAAGAATTGTACAGTTGGAAAAAGGTAAACACATCTGTTGTTGGAATTATTGTTGGTAAACCAACAGTTGATAACTATGGAAAGATGGAAGTAACTAACCATACTACTGGTGATAAAATTGTTGTTGATTTGAAACAAAGAGGTTGGAGAGCTTCTTCTGCTTATCAATTAAATGGTACGACATTGGATAAAAATGGTAAAGAGCATTGGAATATTGGTGGTCACTGGAACAGTAAAATCTTCGGTAAAAGGGCAACTCAACATGACGAGACCAATGGACGTGCTGCATTTTCTGAGGCCAGCGGCAGGAATTCTTATTCGAAGGAACCGACTGAAAGTGGAGTATTCCTCATATGGCAAGCTGCTCCTAGACCGAATATTCCATTTAATTTGACTACTTTTGCAGCTTCTTTGAATGGTATTGATGACGACTTGAAGAAGTATCTTTTCCCAACAGATACAAGATTAAGACCCGACCAAAGAGCTATGGAAGATGGAGAATACGACAAAGCAGCTGATGAGAAATGGAGGTTGGAAGAGAAACAGAGAGCCGCTAGAAAACTGAGAGAACAGAAAAAAGAAACATATAAACCTGTGTGGTTCGTTAAGAAAAAGCATCCAGTTACTGGCGATACCTATTGGGATTTCAAGGGCGATTATTGGTCCCAAAGAAAAGACCATCAAGTTGAAGCCTGCCCTGACATTTTTTAGTTAGAATACATGTTTGTTTTCGGTTACTCAAACATAGTTACTGCAACTTCGCGCTTGATATCGCTCGCGATAACTCTAATATTTCTAGTGCTCATCTCATCGCGCCAATAACTTGAGATTAGAATGGGTAAAAAACGATCAAATGCTGTAAATGCTGCTCAGCAGTTGGAGTCTAAAGTTTCTCCTATACTCGAAATAAACTACTCGGATCCTTTGTTCACCATTGCTGCTCATCCAACCAAATCGATTATTGCACAGGGCTTAGCAACAGGGCATGTATTCTGCACTTATTACGACGCTGAAGCATTAGAAGAAAGACAACAAGCTAAAAGAGAAGAATATCTCCAAGAAGAAATTGTCAATTTCAAAAAGGGATCAGTAGCACAAGTAGTAAAATCTGTTTCCCAGCTGAAAAAGAAATGGTGGGACATCATAAAGGATCACAACGACGTTGAAATTGAAGGTGTAAAGACTTTGTGGATGAAAAAAAGGCACAAAGGCTCTTGTCGTTCTATCTTATTTGATCCACTAGAGAACTCATTGGGGGAGTATATTTATAGTGTAGGAACTGATCACATAATCAAGAAAGGTAGTCTAGAAACAGGAAAGGTGACTTCAAAAACCAGTATAGTTGAAGATTTTCCTGGTAAAAATGAAGCTGTGACTAAAATATGTCATTCTACAACACATCCATTTTTACTATCAGGTACAGAAAATGGCCATGTTTTGGTTTATGACAGCAGCAAGTTGGGCAAAAGTGAACTTAAGTTTAAGGTTTCTAATGCTCATGATGATTCAGTAAACCATATAATGGCCATGCCAGCTGTATCAGCTTATCATTATCTTACTTTGGGGTCCACCACCCTCTCACATATTGATATTCGTAAGGGTATAATCACACAATCGGATGACCAGGAAGATGAATTACTCTCAATGTGCTATGCAACTGATCACATTAATGATAATAAAAACGATACTGTTTTGGTATCTCAAGGTGAAGGGGTGGTTACCATATGGAAAAACTCGAAAAATAGACTTATGGATCAACTTTCACGTGTGAAGGTAAACAAGGGTGTGAGTCTCGATACTATTATTCCAACTATGAACAACGATACCGAAGAAATGACCAATTCAGTCTGGTGTGGTGATAGTGAGGGTTTATTGCATAGAATTAATTATAAGATTGGGAAAATTGTAGAAACAAGAGTTCATTCAGCTTCTACCGGTAAATATGGGGCCATTGATGAGGTAGGGAACCTTGATATCGATTATAACTATAGACTTATTAGTGCAGGGATGGATTCTTTGAAGATTTGGTCGGAAAAGACAGAAGATGATGTGATAGAACAAAGTGACGACGATGATAGTAATAGTGATGACGACGATCACGAAAGTTTTGATGACAGCGATTCGATTGTGAGCCATAGTGATGACAGTGACGAAGAGGTCGAAGAGCATGAAGAGGATGAAGAGGATGGTACTAGTAGTAACAAAGCTCAAGTAGATGATGAAGATGAAAATGAAGACGAAGACAATAAAGACAAAAAGGAAGAAATTGAACCAAGTTTACCAAATATCCAACGTAAGAAGAGATTTAATGTTTCTGATGTAACTGGGTCTAAGACTACTAAAAGAAAGTTGGTGGACCTTAATACAACTATTGAACCGCAAGAAGAACAAAAGCCTGCTATAATAGAAAAGAAACCAAAGACCAAGCAATTGACGAACAAACAATTGAGAAACATGCAACAACATGAACATGGAATCCGTAAGTTTGATGGCTTGTAATTACGTGTTACTTAATAAAAAGTGTACTTCTATCGAACTTTGAGCTTTTTGGTAACATATTAATCAAAGTAGCGACTCTTGTACAGTGTTTTCAGGATGAATATCTCACCCTTGTCATCAGGATGTCGCATTCTTC
>JAJMLL010000009.1:332798-401661 GCA_030569655.1 Yamadazyma tallmaniae | reverse complement strand
CTTCGAATTCACCGACACCACCAGCAATAATCAAAATAGCACAATCAGCTTGGGAGGTACCAGTAATCATGTTCTTGATGAAATCTCTGTGACCTGGAGCATCAATAACGGTAACGTGGTACTTTGGAGTTTCGAACTTCCACAAAGCGATATCAATGGTGATACCTCTTTCTCTTTCAGCCTTCAATTTGTCCAAGACCCAGGCGTACTTGAAAGAACCCTTACCCAATTCAGCGGCTTCCTTTTCGAACTTTTCGATAGTTCTCTTGTCAATACCACCACACTTGAAAATCAAGTGACCGGTGGTGGTAGACTTACCAGAATCGACGTGACCGATGACAACAACGTTAATGTGAGTTTTTTCTTTACCCATTTTTACTTTCTTCGAGATATGAAAAATTTTTCACAGAAGTGCGTCAACGAGTTAATTTATAGTTTTGAAAAATTTTCCTGCGATGAGAAATGTCGTAGACACCTGGTGCAATGTGTCTTAGCATTACCGGTGAAGATAGCTACAGAAGAGGTTGAGTTGAGAGACGAGATTTCCTGAGGGTGGAAGCGAGATTGCATCATAAGCTGTTTGGTGGTAAACTTTAGCTGCTCAACAAAAATTTGCCCCCTAAAATAATGGCTAGATCTGGTGTCGTCGCGCGACACAAGGTGTTATTATATTAAGGTCACAAGGGTATAGTTGATAAGAGGATTGCTATGTGTAATTGCACTAAAGCTCAGAAGGTGTAGGAGTAAAGAAACCGATAAAATAACTCTAAGCTACTCAAATACTGCGTATATTACCAAAAAACCTACTTTCCAGTTCATTAATCAGAAGTAAAATCAACACCTTAATAATAGAGCACGACATAAGAATTCGTTTATTACTTTCTAAACTCCAGGTTGGTATCAAGCGAGCTACGAGTGGAAGTACTGGAGCGTCTTCTCTGGTTTCTAGCGAACTGTGGGTCGATCTTACCATTGGATCTGGTACTGGCAAGGAATCCAATGATATCTGTCAAAGTGATTACACCTATCAACTTGCCAGGCTTTCCAGAATTGTCTATATTGAAAGCATCTTCAATACCAAACCCAGGATTGGAGACGTTTGCACTGGAGGTGTCAACAATCCATAACCTATGAGATCTCGTTGCCACCAACTTTGCAATTGCTCTACCCAAACCAGTATATTTGTTGAGATGGAAAATAGGAAATTGGTCTTTGCCTTCCTCAATTCCTTTCTGGCTCAAGTTGTACGATATGAAGTTCAACACCGATTTAAACAACAAGTGAGAGTTTTGACTGGAAGTAATATTCTGCACATCCACTATGGAAATGTTACCAAGTAAAAGGCCCTTACGGTCAATCACTGCCAATGATGAGATTCTCTCTTTAAACATCTTGTACAAAGCCTCGATCAACTGTTGATCTTCGTAGATGGTGATAGGGTTGGTGGAACCTATTTTCAAGTCACCAATGGATTGGTTGAAGTAATACTCCAAGTTGTGGAATCTTCTAGCATTGTCCCAAATGTATTTGATCAACCTCCTCTGAGATAAAATACCGACAATTTCGTTCTCGTCGACAATGGCCACTCTGTGGACACCATTTCCCAAGATTTCCATCACAGTCAAGAGGTTTTCCGACTCATTAATCTTGATGAAGGGATTCTTAGGGTGCAATTTGATGATAAATTCTACAGGGACCTCTTCACCTTTCTTTGCTTTGGCAACAATGGTATCGAATTCTTGTTTAGAGAAGTTTTCAATGTCGTGATTCAAGTCGCCCAAGGTGATTTTGTTCATGATCAATAATAAATAAGTGTTCAAATCGCTGTAATCAAATGTTAAGCAATTGATCAAATTCAGGCTATCATTTTTGGTGCTTACAGGCAATGACGTCAAGTTGTACTCAATCAACGTCTCGAATGCTTTCTGAATGGAGTAGCTGCAGTTGATACTTATCAATTTGTTTTTCTCGATCAACTCCGTCAAAGGCATGTCAAATAACTCCACACTGGTTCTGCTGCTCACAGAGCTGTTTCTTGACAAGTTAAAGGAGTTGATGTCTTCATTGTTTCCTAAGTTCTGGGCCAAAGGAGGCGGAGAGCTCAACAATTCCACAATGGATGGTTTTCTGGAGCTGGCATTGGAATGATTGGACGTAAGAGGAGATGTAGGGAGATGGTGATGGATGCCTGATTGATGGGAAACCAGCGGGTTTCTTTCGGTGGCATTAGGTACCTTTGGCGACGTGGGCTTGAAGTTGCTCATTGCTGCAATATATATACCTGACACTACCTGGTAATAGCTATAAAAATGGATGTGGAGAAGCTATAGCAATGTCTTGTAGTCAACAACTAAACAGTTTGCACCGCGAAATATGATGGTTACGGTTTTCAGACGCCCAGAACGTGTTGGGAGATTTCAATTGAGATGTTGGCACAAAGGGCTTTAACCACAACACGATAAATATGCTCTGGAGTATATCAGTTGATTTTCATGTTGAACAAAATGGTCACTGTGCGAAAGTTGTCCACGACACGACAAAGATAACTAGGAAAGTTGTCCACGACACGACAAAGATAACTAGCTTACGTAACCAGGGGCCAGATACACCAGGATTCACATGCGTGGGTACCCACAATGCCCAGTGGCAACCAATCTCACCACACTCGCCATAGCTCGCAACAGCTCACGAAATGGCCCAATCTCACCCAATCTCATCGTACAATTTATTTCACCACTTCGCTTGTACAACAACCCAACATTTTAACGGTGCACACACGCCTCATTTTTTTGTGTGATTTAATATATAACCTAACCAGGTGCCAAAAATTTTCATCAGCCATGGTTGACAAGTTAGAGATTGCTGATTTGACAGCGTTGAATGCTATTGCTGCAGGTTCCAACAAGAAGACCCCCAGAATCGTGGCCGCCGGTATCGGTGGAAGGTTGATGGGCACCAAGTCTTTGGTGGAAGTGACAGCCGAAGAGTTGACTCAAGACTTGTATGATAGGAACTTGACGTTAGCTGAGAAGGATGAGTTGGAGAAGAAGAAGTACGAGAAGACTCCACATATCAGTGAACAGGCGTGGACTTTGGGTAACTGGTACCAACATATCAACTGGCTTAACATGGTGTTGGTGGTTGCTATTCCTGCTTATGGAGTATATCAAGCCATCCACCACACCCCAGATATGAAGACCTTGGTTTTGGCATTTATGCTTTATGTTTTCTCGGGGTTGTCTATCACTGCTGGTTACCACAGAGGTTGGGCCCACAAGTCGTATGAGATGGTGTATCCTGTGAAGTTGTTTTTTGCATTTTTCGGTGCTGGTGCAATTCAAGGTTCCATCAAATGGTGGTCTCACAGTCACAGAATCCACCACAGATATACCGATACCAGAAAGGATCCCTATGACGCCAGACAAGGGTTGTGGTACAGTCACATGGGGTGGATGTTGGTTAAGCCAAATCCAAAGGACAGAGCCAGAGCCGATATTTCTGATTTGACTGCCGACTCGGTTGTAAAGTTCCAACACAAGCACTATTTGTCGTTGATGTTGTTGATGGCTTATATCTTGCCAACAGTTATTGCTGGGGTGTTCTGGAACGACTACTGGGGTGGTTTTATCTATGCCGGTATCATCAGAAGTTTTGTCATCCAACAAGCCACTTTCTGTGTGAACTCTTTGGCCCATTGGATCGGAAGACAACCTTTTGATGATAGAAGAACTCCAAGAGACCATGTTTTGACGGCGTTTGTGACCTTTGGTGAAGGTTACCACAATTTCCACCACGAATTTCCAAGTGACTACAGAAACGCTCTTAAATGGTACCAGTACGACCCAACCAAGGTTACTATCTGGTTGTTGTCTCAAATGGGTTTGACTTACAACTTGAGAACCTTTTCTCAAAACGCTATTGACCAGGGTATCTACCAACAACAGCAAAAGAAGTTGAACCAGATGAAGTCCAAGTTGGAATGGGGTTCCGACGTGAGCCACTTGCCAGTCTGGGACCACGAAGAGTTTGCTGAGAAGGCAAAAGCTGAGGGTTTGATTTTGATTTCTGGCATTGTTCATAACGTCAAGAGCTTTATCAAGGAGCATCCTGGTGGACAGGCGTTAGTCAGAGCTTCTTTGGGTAAAGACGCCACTGAGGCTTTCAATGGTGCGGTTTATGCCCATTCTAATGCTGCTCACAATTTGTTGGCTAACATGAGGGTAGCGGTGTTGAGAGATACTAGTCCTATTGAAAACACCTTTGCGGCTCAACAGGAGTATTTGGATAAGTTGAACATTTATAGTTAGGGAGCTATGTACGGATTGTTTAGTATTTTTGTAGAATTGGATTGTCATAAATTTCCATATTTTGCAACCACTCAACTGTTTGGGAAGTGTAATTGGCAGTGCAAAACCACCAAAACACAGGCCAAATGGGATCCTGCTTACGTGCTTGTAATAATAGTACTAGACGAGTACAGTACTTGCAGTACTTACACATAACGTATCAGAAACACAGCCAGGAGTAGATCAAGCATGTCATCAAAAAACCTCAAGTCCCCAAAATTGCGAGTAAAGCAAAACTACAAATCAAACGCAACAAATAAAATCTACAAATCAAACGCATCAAAATCAAATCACAAATCAAACGCATTCAAATAAAATCACAAATCAAAGGCATTCATAAAATCTGCATATACTTGTTTGCTCTCCAATAAAATCCACCAATCCAAAGCCACATCCAAAACTTGATGATGTCACCATCACAAATGCAAATGTAAAACATACTCTGAAAAATAAACCAGATCGGTGCTTAATTGAAATGTACAGCGATTAAATATTGATCCATGCCTAACTAAGGACCATTGCTGAAACACAGGTGGACATCTATTTATTCTATGCCTAACCGCATAGAAGCCCATAAAACATTCCCTATGTTCGCTACACACCCCCATGTTCGCTACACACCACCATGATTATATGTTTATGTTGTCTCATCCCTTTGAGATAAATTTAGAACTACTGGGTGATTCTTTACTACGATTTTCCGAGATAAAACTTGGACCGAAATTTTCAAGTACCTTTCATATCTTTGCATTTGATCCCACCACTGGATCCATTCTACATCCATTGTACCTGGGCCTACCTTAGCACAACCTTCCATTGGTATAATTCAGTCAAATCGACCCGGAATTTCTCGTGTATCGTGTCCTGTCAATCTTTACTTGCTCGTTTAAGTACTGAAGACTCCATAGTAATTTTCCATGTGGGAATTCCTCACCCACCACAACAAACACCAAGAGTCGTCTAATGGCCTCAAAGAAGCCATTGTAAGGGCTTTGGTATGGAACAAGAGACGTGATGACAATAATAGTACTACTTCAGGTACCGCAGGTGCTGGTACCAGCCCCGCCGCGAATGGTGGCAGTTCTAGGCTAAACACTGCGAACGGAGACGAAAATCTGAATTTCAGTGGCTCATCGTCTGAAACATCGTCAAACATTATAACATCCTCGTCCCGTCCACCACTGTCAGAATCGATGTCTACACTTCCAGGTACAACTCCTACGCTCCTGACGCCTTTCACCTCAGAGAGCACAAGCGTTCCCAGCCCAGCCATCATACCACTGAGTACTCCCAGTACTATCGTCAGTGTTTCAAATAATGTTCCCAGTTCTGTTGCAACCAGTTCCAGTGAAACCTTTCCCAGTGTAAGTGTTCCAAGCAGTGATCCAGGTTCTATTATTCCTAGCTCCACTACTCCATTCCTGACTGCTTCATCCTCAAGTTCTGCATTTATCGCTCCCAGCACCAGTTCCATTTTTTCCCCTTCAGAGCCTTTCAGCTCGTCTTCAGCTATAATTACATTCAGTTCTAGTGAATCCACCACCATTTCAAGCACCATAGTTCCTAGTCTGTCAAGTTCTATTTTTAGCCCAAGTACTAGTTCCCAAGTTTTCACAACCAGTTCCAGTGCATTTCCCACCAGTTCTTCCACCAGTTCTTCCACCAGATCCTCCACCAGATCTTCTAGTTCCGTCACTAGCACAAGCCTCAGTAGTTCTTCAACCTCGACTGAACCCCCAACAACAACACAACCACCCTCATCAACTGTTTCTGGTTATAGTACCACCCTCAGACACGGGGGTACTACCATTACTACATTTGTGACAGTTCCAACAGGTGCTACCGAAAACAATGCAAACGACTCTGGTTCCAATAGCAGAAACACAAAATTAATTGGAGGGCTTGTTGGATCCATTGGAGGTACCATTGTTATTGGGTCATTGGTTTTACTTTTCCTTTTCTTGAAAAAGAGAAAGAGAAACTCCTTGAAAAACCAAAACCCCGACTTCAATGACGACGTTGAATCAGATTCAGAATCTGGCAACGACAAGTACGGATTCAAAAAGATTTTTGGATCCAAAGCTACCAATCCAGAGAAACTTACTAGTTTAGATCGTGTTCCCCCACCAAATGACTTTGACAATCAAAACGACGATTTCGAGTACAGAGGAGTTACTAACAACAATTTGGATTCGGTTTTCAGGACCTCGGCCACTAATTCAGGAGCCAACACCGGAAATGCTTCAGGATCAAATACCAACCCAGCCAGTAACAAGCACTCTCGTTACAACTCAGTAGCATATCCAGCATACGACGGGGTTCTTGAAGAAGACGAAGGGTTTGATTTCACCCACGCACAACTGCATGCCCACCAACCTGGGGATTCTGAAGACATTACTTCTTCAGTCTACGACATTGAAGACCATATGTTACCTCCAGATCAAAACGACATCTTTGGAGATGGAGGTGCAGTGAGTAACAATTCCAGATCTAGGTTTACCGAAGAGGTTTTATAAATGCATAATGGTAATACATATTGGGGTTTTATAAATGCATAACGGTAATATATATTGGGTATTTAACATGCACATTAAATTTGCTCTGAGCTCATAAAACATTAGCGGCATCACACACCGCCGGTTTCAACAAGAACCAGCTTGAAGAACTGCAAGACCTCTGAATCGGAATACTTATGTTCACCAAAGCTTATTGCACCATCGTTGTCTTCATGGAAGATCCTTAACCTATCTTGATGGTCACCAAAAATCTCGTGTGCTAGTAAATCATTGAAAACTAACATCGAATCGTAGTTTTTGTGTTGTACAGCCACCGATCCGTTTGCAAGAAGCTTGTATACTCCTTCCAACTCGAATCTGACGAGGTCTGCGTTATTTTTAAGAACAGGCCCCGACCAATATTTCGTCCAGTGCTTGTGTGGACCGTCTTCAACAAAATATGGGTACGTCACAGGTTTCTGAAGTATGGAAGAGGCATACTTGGTCAACTCATCGTCGTTGAGACCGAGCACAAAGGCCATGAAGAAAAATGCATATATGAAGTTCATTGTTATCCACAAATCCTGGGAATGCACGGTTTATGCTTGTTTTATAGGCTTGGGCGTAGGCAATAGCCTCGAATTCAAAATAAAATGTTACTTATTTAAGAAGTGTAATTACTTGCATTTCTTTGCAACTGGTGAGCACACGCACACCTGAAACAGTGTTTTGCAGGGGAAATCAAGGAGGTTCAGGGGAAGCAGTCCGTAAGTAGTAAACCTAAGCTTACAAATAACCAGTTTTAGTAATGTTGGAAAGCGTGACTTGAAAATGAAGGGATTATGAGTTTGCATTTAAGGAGATGTTTACCTACACGTTGTGGTGCAAGGTTTTATGTTTGTTTCACAGTGAAATGGGGGAGTGATATTTGATAGTCAGGCTTTAGTTACCAACATGTTTCAAAAGAATTCTTTGCCAGTGCATTTCATGATTCCTATTGGTTGGAGTTTGTGGTAGCCATTGACATGCTTTTAGTTCTGTAGATTTCTTTTCTTTTATAGATACTCTGAGTTTAGCTTCAAGTTATTTCTGAAACCACTTTTCAATTTACACGGATACTGGTTTATTACTTAATTCATCATATAATTGAATTACGTGGGTATTGAATTACGTGGGTATTGAATTACGTGGGTATTGAATTACGTGGGTATTTAAATTCGTGGGTATTTAAATTACGTGGTTGAACTGCGTGAACTACGTGGTTGAGCTTTAATGGCATATTTACCAACGGACCTTGGCACATTTTCACTTGATTCTCCAGGTTTTGTTACCTCAATTACTCTTATGTAACTTCTTTATCTTATTTTACACCACTTTAACCTTGATGTTTCACTATCAAAGAAGTATTACTATTTTTTGCAAAGACTATACAATTTTGAATTGCCCGACACATTTCTCTAGTACTTAATCAATAAACCATCGGTTCTTCTTCAGACTTCAAAACTCTGACACCTTCAGACTTCACCAAAATTCAGACCAAAATTCAGACCAAAATTCAGACCAAAATTCAATCTGCGCGACGAAAAATTTATCCAATGTCATCAAAAGGAAAGATAGCCAAGAACGTCTTGGTTAAATTGGTGGTGGGAGCAGGACAAGCAGCCCCAGCACCGCCAGTGGGTCCAGCTTTGGGTTCCAAAGGTGTCAAGGCCATCGATTTCTGTAAAGAATTCAACGCCAGAACCGCCAACTTGCAACCTGGTACTCCTATCCCAGTGTTGTTAACCGTCAAACCTGACAGAACCTTCACATTTGAAATGAAATCCCCTCCGACATCGTGGTTGTTAATGAAGGCTGCCAACATCAAACAAGGTTCCGGTAAGCCTAGTACGGAAAAAGTCGGTGAACTTTCCTTGAAACACATCTACGAGATCGCAAACATCAAAAAGACTGACGACAGACACAAAAACGTCGATATCAAGTCCATTTGTGGTGCCGTCATACTGACAGCTTCTGTCATCGGTATCAATATCGTGCCATAGAGAACTCTTGTAAATATATATTGTCAAATCAACCAATGAAATTCCAACTTCTATCATGCAAATAAATCACTTCTTTTTGTTCTTTTCAAACGCTGCTATGTGAGCCTTGGTCTGGTCTACTTGAGTGTGGTCGTGATCATCACACTTGAGGGTTTCAAAAATCGACACTCCTTCTCCCAGTATTCTTTCCTCAATAGTACACATACTCACAGACTGGAGCCATGAATCGTGAAACACTTCGTCGATGGTAATTCTACAGGCTGGTGCTAAGTCCACCATTCTTCCAATCAAGGTTCTGCAGTCTTCTGGTAAAGCTAATAACAACCTTCCTGCACCAACCTCATTAGAAGTGTGCGACTGTCCTTCGGTGGTTGTGACTTGGCACGTAGGTTGTAATTGTTTAGTTTCAGAGTCCCCTTCATCTTTTACAATCTCTGCAATATCTGTCAATTCACTGATTCCTTCTGTGTTGGAGGAAGGTGTTTTCTTCAACATCTCTGAAAGCGGAATCATCTCACCTCTACTTGCAAACAACTTGAAACTGTTATCAGATAACTTAGGCACTTTCCATGGAAACTTCTTCAACATCATGCAACAATAGATAATTGCAGCAGACCACACATCAACAGGTCTGGGATCGTATTTGTTAAAAACACAAACTTCTGGAGCCAAGTAAGGATCAGAACCAACGATTCCTTGAGATTCAATCAAGGTCTTGCTGAAGGGATATGAAAACACAACTGCAGACCCAAAATCAATGATCTTGACGATTCCTCTGGTATCAATAACACAATTGTCCAATTTCAAGTCACGATGGGCCAACCCCATAGTGTGTAAGTAGTGAACCCCAGACAAAATCTGTTTGAAACAACAGTTGATTTCTTCTCTCGACATTTTATTGGACATGACGATAGCAAACAAATCGTAGTCACAATATTCCATCACCTGCAAAATTCTTTCGTTTTCGTAACAGATTTCAATGGTTTCAATGATATTAGGATGCTTCAATGTAGAACCAATACAATATTCCCCAGTAATCTTTTTGGCGTAGTCTCTTTTGCTTTCATTCTGGTATTTGTTTCTGAATTCTTTTACGGCAAACATCTTCTTATCGCTCAATCTGTTGACTAATCTGACAGCACCACCTGCACCAGCACCAAGATTTTCACCAAACTTGCTGTAACGCTTGGAAAATGGTAACTGGTTCAGCGAACCAAGGATATTGGAAACAGAACCTCTTCTTTCCACCTGGTACCCGATTTTGTTCTGCAATGAGGTGCTCATAAAGCTTCCATTACTACCAGGAGAAAAACCGTTGATAGGAGGAACAGAATTGAGGGACGAATCAGTGATATTAGTGGTTAATGACATGGAAGTCACAGGAGAATTGACCAAAGAATTGTTCTGGGATCTTAAACTGGCAGATAAATTTGAAATCTGCGATGAAGATGTGCTGGTGCTGGATTTCTTGAAGAATCTTTTCAAATTAGCCATAGAATTGTGTCTTGTCTGTGGGGCAATACCCACAGAATCACCAGACGATAACGAGTTGGGTGACGAGGCTACCTGCTGTTCATGATATTGGTACGAGGAACCGCCAAAGTTGTTATTGGAAGTAACTGAGCCATTACCATTGAATGCGTTGTAACTGCCGTTGTTGTAGAAACTTCCCAAATCATTAGAAGAGTCTGATCTTTTAGCAACAGGTTTTCCTTTCGCAGCAGCCTGAGCATGATGTTGGGCAATTCTTTGTTTGGAAACCACAAACCTGGAGTCAATCGAAGCATTGCTGACCTGAGGGGACTGAATGTGAATGGAGGAGATAGCCTGACCGTTGGGCAAATTAGGAATGTGACTAGTGGAAGTAGGAGTTCCAGGCTGGTTTTCGGTTAAACTACCCAAAGTGTTGAGACTGGTACTGCTGTTTGCCAGATGTGACAAACCACTACTCTGGGAGGACTTGCCACCAGGAGCAGAATATGGAATGGAAGAAGACAAACTTTCACCTCCGTAATTCAAAAAAGATGAGTGTGACAATGAGTTAGTTCTAACCACTCTAGGACTGGCGTTGACAGGAGGTCTGATGGGAATTCGGGTCAAGTTTGTGGCACTTCCGCCCGACGAAAAGTTGGCCGAAAGAGGTATGGAACGGGAAAACAGGTTAACCAAACCCAAATCCTGTTCTTCGATTTCATCTCCCACCTCGTTGACCTTGACTTTAATTTGACCCATGTCAAGAGGCCCGTCGTCATCGTCGTCGTCGTCGTCGTCATCCTTTCCACCCAACAGAAGATCAACGGGTGGCTTGTCGAAAGTTATTCCAACAGAGTCGTTGGAAGAATGAGATGTCTTGTTCAAATGTTCCTTAAGCGAACTAGTGCTGCCATTTTTGGATGCTAGTGGTGTGGCTAGATTGGAGGTGGACTCGTGCAATAGCCTGGTCAAAGAACTGACGGGTTGTTTGTTAACTTCCATTTTTTATGTATTCGGGTGAAATATGCAAGTTCAGAACAAATAACAAAGGTTTCACAAATATTCACAGTATTGACAAAATCGTCGTGCTCAATCAGTCAACAAAATCCCCTATTTATTCAATTGCCGGGATCACAAACTAAATGTGGATGACTCAAAATCAAAAGTAGTGGGCTACTGGTGGTGGTACAATGCGATATGGAGCTAGTATGTGGCACACGGGCGGATGATGTGTGTCAAAGTAGCTATCAGCGGGACGCAAGGTTTACTTCGAATTGTTCGCACTTTTGATTAGATTATTTTGATCGATTTTATTGGATTGAGAAACTGATAAGGCTTTTTGAGTTGAGTTGGGTGAAATTTGGGGAATTTGTAGTATAGAAGGGGTGGAATGGAATTTGTAGTATAGAAGGGTAGGAATGGAATTTGTAGTATAGAAGGGGTGGAATGCAGTTGCGGAGGATATGAAGGTACGGGTCTGGGGGTATGTTCTTTATAATCGTTTTATCTGTCATCAAGTCCAAGATGTTATGATGTAATAGTTTTAGATAATATGATTTGAAATTAGTCCCACCATATACATTGGGCAATGGTATATTTCCTCATATTGCGATCTCAACTGCTTATCTACACGTTTAAACTACTTAGTTGCAATACTTACATAATAATTACCTAGGCCTTTTTAGGGCTTACTCTGAAGCCTTTTAAGGGATTACTCTGAAGCCTTTTTAGGATTACTCTGAAGCCTTTTTAGGGATTACTCTGAAGATTTTTTAGGGATTACTCTAAGCCATTACCAATTAAGTACTCTAAAGCCTTTTTAGGGATTACTCTAAGCCATTACCAATTAAGTACTCTAATTTTCAAAGGATTCATACTAATCACCAGGCCGTCCAGACTATGGCTTATGTTTTGTGGTATCTTCGGGAAATAATGGCATCTCCGGATTGATCTGTTTTCTGAGGAACCTCAATTTAGACTGCAAGTCTTCGGTTGTTTCAGGTTTTCTGGAAAGATCCTGTTTCTTTTTGATTTCAGCTAAATGCTTTTCCTTTGCTTCCTTGAGTCTCTGTTCCTTTGGCTTTTTCATTTCTGCTATTTTCTCTTGTTTTTTTCTCTCCACTGCACTCTGCTTTTCGATTCTGGCTATGGCTGTTTCTGTCAGGTCAAAAATCAGTTTCTGAAGCGCTTCGTCGCTATATTCTTTTCTGGATGGGTTTATAATTTTGCATTCCTGTACCAATTTTCCTCCATCCATAGTCAAGAATATTGGCGACCATAATGCAAAAAGAAACGACTGCTGGCCTTCAAAGGCATTCTTGAAAAACAAATACCACACAGGATATAGCAAAATGTACAAAATAAGACCCCACACACTGCCCATAGACAAAAATCTCCTTGTGGAGGGAGTTCTCATGATTCCAGGGTTGATGATGTTGACTTTCACGTTGGTAGGTGCCTTATCTTTCCTTTCATACTCATTACATCTTCTCTGAAACTCTTTTCCAAATAAGCTCAAGAGCAACTTCGAGGTTCCATACACCTTATAAGATTTGTTTTTGTCGTATCTGTTATTTTCAAGCAACAAGTCTTGTGTGTCGACTACACCCAAAGCTTGGGTGGCACATGTGGCCAATAACACCCTCACATCACGGTCTGGAGGCTGAGACCTCAAACTGGGAGCAAGAAGCGTCAAAAGATGGAAATGACTCACATAGTTCACCCCAATTTGTTTTTCAACTCCATCCACGGTAGTTTGACGTGTTTTGCCAATAGGAATACACTCGGCAGCACAGCATATAACCCCGTCAATACGCCTAGGTGGTTGATTATCTAACCAGTGCGTGGCAAACTTTCTGACGGAATACAACGAGTTCAAGTCACATTCTTCACCATAAATCATAAAATTATTGGTAGCGTCTCTTAAGTCATCAATATAATCCACCAACCATTGGTCCTGGACCGACCTCACTAGCAATATCACCTGTGCTCCTTTGGAAGCAATCTCTTTTACGATTTCGGCACCAAGTCCTGATGTTCCTCCAGTAACCATGTATACCTTTCCGTGCATGTCTCTTTCCCAGGTGTTGACAGAGCCTCTGAAATAGTACTTGGTGGCACCTAGAGTTAAGACAGCGGGACCATAAGATTTTATGTATTCCCAACCAGGAATGGTATCCACGCCGTTGACGGCAGCACTTCTCAATATATCCAAGGGCATAGTTTCAATCTATGAAGATAGTCACGTCTGAAATTATTTGTACATTTTTTCTCATACAATTTCTCATAGTTAAAACTCATACAAATTGTCATAGTTAAAAACTCATACAAATTGTCAGAGATTGTAACATCTTATTCCATAGCTAGAAAACAGTTCAAAAGCACTGAATAGTATCCGTTTTGTGTGAGTTTTCTGTACAATGTTTGTATTTCAGAGCTTTTACAAACCTCATACAATTTCTCATAGTTAAAAACTCATACAAATTGTCATAGACATCAAATTTAGTCATCAAATTGTCATACAAATTATAAAGATTTAGCATCTTATTCAATAGCTACCAAACAGTTCAAAAGTACTGAATAACATCCGCTTTGTGTGAGTTTTCTCTACAATGTTTGTATTTCACAGCTTTTACAAACCTCAAACCTCATACAAAATAAAATAATCTCATCTCATCACCAAATGGAAGAAGCTATTTTCTATTTAGGCCACCGCAAACCGGAAGATAAACATTCGCAGGAGTCCGTGGCGGCAGTAACCTCCATCCACAGCACCAAGACGTTTCATTCCTTCAGAAACGCAGACAGTGGCAGAAATAGTAGCTGCATCACAGGCATTGGTGTTGGTGAAAAATGTTTTGTAGCCAGTGAAGACAAAGGTTTAATCAACGTTTACGTGTGGGGAAAAGAAGCCATTGACCAAAGAATCCCGGTTCCCGAACCTTTGAATTGTTTGGATGTGTGCTATGCTCCCAATTCACACCATGTCAAGCAGGTTCCTAACTATAGAGTCCCGTGGCTTCTTGTAGGAGGGTCCAAATCCGGGAAAATATACATCTGGGACTTGATGAACGGTAACTTGATGTTTGCAAAGGACGTCCACTACCAGGCAATCACCAAGGTGGAATTCTCCAAGTGTGGAACGTTCTTGGTTTCGGGTGGTGAAGATTCAAGATGCATTATTTACAAAACCATCGACTTGATTCCATTCAAGGAAACAGAAATACAAAAACCTTGGATGACCATCACCGACCATACCTTACCAGTGACCGATTTTCTTATTGGTGATGGTGTCATCAATGACTTGAAAGTGTACACATGCTCCAAAGATAGTACATTGAGAATATACAACATATTCAAAAGAGAGTTGATAACTACATTTGTCATGCCCAGCGCCATAGAATGTATGGCAAACGATCCTGTCAACCGAAACTTGTATGTGGCATTGACCGGAACCGTTCGTATTATTCACATGTACAGAAATAACAACTCGGTGTTAGAAGCAGTTGGTGGAATAGGAAAGATTGTTACCATCAATACTGATCCCGAAATGCAGAGCTCGCTAGCATTGCATCAGAGTAAAGTGACGCAAATGCAGGTTTCAATGGACGGAACCAGTTTGGTTTCTGGTGACGTTGATGGAAACATTTATGTGAGTGATTTGGTGTCTAAGCAGATCATCAAAGACTTCACCATCAACACCGGAGTGAGTGTGATTAGACTTGTGCAGTTTCCAAACGAAGTGTTGAATAGCAACAATGCAGTTGACAAAAAGACCAGGTTGATACCTCCATTCAAAAGAGTTTTGCTGGAACCAAACCAGCTAACCCATGAAATATACTATGAGATTCCTGGCAGCTTACATGTGAACAACGACTTTGAATCGTGGATTAACAACAAAGCCAAACAGGAGATGGAATTCAGAACAACTGTTAGCACCAGCAGCAATAGCACCGATGACAGGTTCACAAAGTTGGCACATGCATACAAGGATCTCAAGACCAAGTTTGACGATTTGTTGAAGGAACACAAGGCTCTTTTGGAAAAGACTGAATAGGTGGTTCACATAAACTTCATTAGTTTCGGCTAATGTTTCTAGAAACTTCATTAGTTTCAGAAACTTGAATTTAGGACTGTAAATTTCCAATAATATTAGAATCTACAAACCTGATAATGTTCTGGCTTCCTAAAACGGTGCTGAAAGTGCTTGATAAGGTTCTTCTGGCTTAAACGGTGCTGAAAATGCTTGAATATGTTTACAACGTGGTGACTCGAATTAATCAGTCATGCAAGTATATAATGCGTTAGATATGTTCTTATGTTAACATGTTTTAACCAGTGTGGAGTTGATCCCTTTAGTATTTTCATCAGGGATTGTAATAAATTACAAAAGTATGATGTGAAGTTCACAAATAGTAAACCTTTGCAATAGAAGCGGCACATGCTAATTTTTTGTAGGCTTTGTAGTAGTAGTTACAAACCCCATTAAGCTTATTCTCTCAGGTTGGCCGAAGCTCACTATCCTTGTTTTGACCCTGGCTCTGCCACGGTCTTCGGTTTCATGAACATTCAAGGTCGTAGACCTGTTTGGGTCGCAGTGGGATTCTTTTCTTTTTTTACTTGGAGACGGCAGCAAAGACTCTGTTCTCCTTTCGTTTTCCATTAATTATTAATTAATTGTAGATAATTTGTGCAGGTTTGAAATCATCGCAAAAAATCAATGAGTGAAGAGAAGTTAACCAAGAAACAAAGAAAAGCGCTTGAGTTCAGAAAGAAGATCGAGAAACAGGAAAAGCCTGTGAAGAAAGAGGCAGTGGAGAAGAAGTCAGACACCCCCGGCGAATCCGGTGAAAGCAAAAACGAAAAGAAAAGAACTGGAGATGAGGTAGATGAGCCTGAGAAGAAGAAAAGAAAGACCAGAAGAGGAAAGAAAGGCAAAGGAGTAAACGGAGGAAAAGGACCTCGATTCATCTTGTTTGTGGGTAACTTGCCGTATGACATCACCGAAGAGGAGTTAAAAACCCATTTCAAAGGTTCTAAGCCAGATAGAATGAGAATAAGATTGGACAAAGGAATTGCATTTTTGGAATTCGATAACGACACCAAAGAAATACAGCACAAAATGGAATCTGCATTGCGGATGCATCACACAATGTTGAAAAACAGAAAGATTAATGTGGAGTTAACTGTTGGTGGAGGAGGCAACTCTGAAAACAGAAAGGAGAAGTTGAGAGTGAAAAACGAAAAGTTGGGAGAAGAAAGAAAGGAAAGAGTGGACAAGACCAAGAAGGGGCCTAAGGATGTGGAGGGCATACATCCTTCAAGATTGGGGTTGATTGAGTGAAAACGTCAAGAGAAACTTGAGGCGTTGTAGTGGGTACCGCAGTGAAGTTATTGGTTGTGGTTTGGAAACAAACTAAACAGCATCCATCATTAATTATTATAACACATCTATACTATGTTAAATCTTATGACACATCTAGCACCATTCATATTGAAGTAAATCGGAACAGATAAAATACACAGGAAACCTCCCAGCTACAAAATAGCACACTTCTTTGCCTTCTTAACAGTCTTCTTTTTTGGGGCACCACTAGGAGCGGTGCTAGTGGTATTTTTGGTTGCAGTGCTATTGGTGGAAGCAGTATATTTGGTGGGAGGATCCAATACCGATCTGATGGTGTAGTCGAAGATCTCTTTAACCCCATTTTGGGTGGCTGCAGAACATTCCAAGTATTTAACAGCACCCACTTCGTTTGCCAATTTGGTACCTTGCTCAAGGGTTATTGGCCTCATGTTCTTGGAGCTCAACTCGTCCAACACATGCAAATCGTCTCTCAAGTCGGTTTTGGTACCCACCAACAAAATCAAAATATCCTTGGGTGAGTGGTGTAAGATTTCAGGTATCCACTTGGACTTGACGTTGTAGTAGGAATCGGGACTAATCACAGAGAAACAGCACAAAAAGATTTGTGCTTGAGGATAAGCCAATGGTCTCAATCTATCATATTCCTGCTGTCCAGCCGTATCCCACAACCCCAATTTGATGTGTTCGCCGTCAATCATGACCGAAGTTGAGTAGTTATCAAACACAGTAGGGATATAGTCGTTAGGAAAGGTGTTGGTGGTGTAACTTATTAACAAACAGGTTTTACCAACACCACCATCTCCGACAACAACGGCTTTAATACTTCTCATAACGGAGCTGTGAATAAACGGAACTAACGATAGACTACTGTAACCGCTGTAATGAATTTTTCCAACCCCTGGAAAAAAATTCTCATAGTGAGGCGGTGCGTGCACGACGTTGTGTGGGTCGATAGGACTAAAGAAATGGGTGAAGATGTGGTGACGTTGGACCTGGGGTGGGAGCGAGTCAGACAAACACAAGTATCCACGGTGGGATTTATTTGAGACTACGAGACGAAAAGAATCAACAATCAGATTGAAAATGGAGGACGCATAACAAGACAAAGAAAATAGAATTGGAGGTGTATAATAAGCAAGAGTCTAGAGAGATACAACGAATATAAGAGAGAATATAAGATACAACGAATATAAGAGAGAATATATAAGATACAACGCATATAAGAGAGAATATAAGAGAGAATATAAGAGATACAACGAATATAACAGAGAATATATAAGAGATTGGAATAGAAGAGAGAATATATAAGATACAACGAATATAAGAGAGAATATAAGAGAGAATATGTAAGATACAACGAATATAAGAGAGAATATAAGAGATTGGAATATCAAAGAGATACAACGAATGTAACGATGCAGCCGTCAGGAACGCCACGTCAAACACCATCAGAAAATTTAGTGGGTTTGTTCCGCTGTGCATTAAGGTACAGGAGTAGGGAACAGCAGTTGTTCTTTTTCGCTGATTGTTTTGCTGTTATCCGCCTATTGTTGTGGTGTGGTGACTGTTTTAGTATCGTGTGATTGCTGAGCTGGTTCTTGTTGATTGCTGAGCTTTTTCTTGAGTGGTTGCTGTATTCTGGAATATGCAGTTACTGTATGCGAATACATTATGGGTATTTCCGATTCAGCCTTATTCTGTATATGTTTGGACGTATTATGGTGTTTCTGATCCAGAATTATTATGGTATATCTGTATTCGTATTCTGGTATATGTGGTTATTTAATTCTGTATATTCGTGTTGTTTTATTAAATTCTGGTATTTCTGGTCCAGACTTATGGTATTTCTGATTCAGACTTATAATAGCGTATGAGGCTATTTTTCAAGACTTTCTCTGGAATATTTGGGTATTTTATCAGACTTAATCTGTATATGGTCAAAGTTACCAAAACTACTTCTGTATTTTCCTAAGCCGCAGAGATTAGATAAAGGACTATGAACTCTAGAAATGCCTCTATACAGCTAAACTCAGAACTTCAAAAAGGTAACCTATTCAAGTAATGGCACATATCCACACAACTTCAAATGCCAGCAATAGCATGAGTGGCTGCTGTCTGCAAATACGTAAGACAACAGCATGAGGCTGCTGTCTGCAAATACGTATGAGGCTGGTGTCTGCAAATAAGACAACAGCGATGTCGGGAGACATTTGAACTTGAGAAGTACATCAGACACGACTACCAGAAGTATCAACAATACAGTTATCAAAGAGTTCATAGCTTAAAAGAGTTATCAAAGAGTTCATAGCTTAAAAGAGTTATCAAAGAGTTCATAGCTTAAAAGAGTTATCAAAGAGTTCATAGCTTAAAAGAGTTATCAAAGAGTTCATAGCTTAAAAGAGTTATCAAAGAGTTCATAGCTTAAAAGAGTTATCAAAGAGTTCATAGCTTAAAAGAGTTATCAGAGTTCATAGAGAAAAGGATATATCGAATACTGGTACACTAAAAAAATCTACATAGAATAAACACATCAATGCTATCATTCGTCAAGTACCTTTTTGGCTACAAAGACAGGATTACAATAGGAACCATTGGACATATAGACCATGGAAAAACAACTCTTAGTGCTGCAATAATTAAAGTTCTTTCTAACAAGAGCAATAGCGATTTTGCAGGTAACGAAATGGTTGGCAACTCATCACCAGAAAGAATCCAAGGGTGTTCTGTGTCGATACTAGAATACCAAACCAGGTATCGGAAATACACTCATTTAGACTTTCCAGGATCTGTAGATTACGTCGAAAATGTGGCACCAGATGCTTGCAAGATGCACGGTGCCATATTGGTAGTAGCTGCTATGGATGGGCCGATGCCTCAGACCAGAGATCACTTGGTTGTAGCTAAACGTTCAGGAGTCGACAAGATTGTAGTATACTTGAACTGTTTAGAAGAAGTGGATGAAGATATTGTACTGCTTGTTGAAGAAGAAACAAGAGATCTACTTGAACTATGTGGCTTTGAAAGAACTTCGCCAGTGATTGTTGGTTCTGCATTATGTGGTTTACGGGGAAAAAGGCCTGATATAGGAAAGAACTCCATAGAAAAATTGATCAAGGCAGTTGATAACTATATACCCACTCCATGATTTTGTTGGTTCGATGCATTTGCACGATTTCTGTAGAAAAGTTGAAGAGCACTTCCAACATACATTCAAGGAAAAGGCAGAGGATAATGCCGAACATCAGAACTATTGGTTGTAAGCACATATCTGTTTACAAAACGGAACTTTGCAAGACATTGAATCTTTGACAGATCCTATGGCGTTTTAAATAAAGCTTTATTTATCATTTTGATTATCAGAAAAAGAAATACTAGCAACTAAAATTGCAATACTCATACAGACCTACACTAATCTTCCTTTCTACAATCCTACTAACTCTTGACCAACGCTCCTTTGAAGAATTCATATCCAGTTTTATCTCACAAATCGCCTTAACCAAATCTCGATAAAAGTCGATAAAAGTCGATAAAAGTCCATAAAAGTCCATAAAAGTCGATAAAAGTCGATAAAAGTCCATAAAAGTCGATAAAAGTCGATAAAAGCCGATAAAAGTCGATAAAAAAACCAATCAAAAGTCCATAAAAGTCCACAAAAGTCCTCAGAAGTCCCTAAAAAACTCCATAAAAAAGTCCATAAAAGTCGATAAAAACTCGATAAAAACTCGATAAAAGTCGATAAAAAATCGAAAATCAAAAACCAAAAATCTCAATGCACTTTCCAAGTTATAAAGAATTGTTGCCTGTGGGAACAGGATTGCTCTTGTGTGCATCGTCATTTGGGCTTGGTGCCATCTACACCAACTTGGCCTACGACTACGACACCTTGTGGAGCTACAAAGGTGACATGGCTGCTTTTGATAGGTCCTTGGCTCACTACACCCAATGGGCCAACGCCTCCATGGTTGTGCACAGAATTCTTCAGGGGGTCATGTTGTTCGGAGTCATTGGAGGTTTGATCAAGTTGTACAAGCCTGCTGAAGATGTTGCTTACTTTGAATATGGAACCTTGGGTTTGTTTGTGTTGGCTATCATTATCTACTTGACCAACATTAGAACTGGTATTAACAGTGCTTACTACAACAATTGGGGTGAGGTAGACATGCCAACTGGTGTCAATGTTATTGCTGCTTCTCAGTTCTTTATTGTGGTTTTGTTGACTGGTGTTATCTTCTTGCAGGGTGGCTTGTACTTTGCTGAATGGTATGATGGCAAGTTGAAGGAAGATTTTTTCGCTCAACAAAAGAAGGAATTGGAAGGGGAAGCTGCTGCCGAAGCTATTGAACTTGACACTGCTGAATCCACTGGTTCTGAGAAGAAGGTGGTTAAGAAGAAGACAAAGAAGGCTTAAATCGATATTTTTATACTTTTCTTTCCTTTTCTTAGTATTGAATCTCTTTTATGTCTGCTGATCACCTCTGTGATGATAACATCAATGGCTGTAACTGAAACCTTCCAGGCTTCACACCCGTACACCAGCTTTCGCACTTACTTGACCAATGAAAAACTGAAAATTTGTTTAACAAACATTATGGGTGTTGCTGATCAAGTCTGGGGTGATTACCCTATCTACTACAAACAGCCTATTAGAGTATGTATTCGAGAAACAAAGCTTTGAAAAACAAAATACTAACTGAACAGTGGTTACGTTATCATGCACACACAAAACCACATTTCTTCTGGTCTATTGCATTTGGTTTGGCCGGCCCTGTTTTGGTTATGGCCACTCCATTGAGAAGAAAACTTCTCTTTGAAGACCACATTCCTATTCCACACAAGTATCCATTGCCAGAAGGTCCAAGAGACGCTACTTTGACTGGTTATGATGATTAGATAGAAATATACAGCATGATTACTTGATTCTCTTTGTTTCTTCAGTTTGTTGATTGATTGTAGGTTCGATTACAGTTTTTCAATCCTAAAGGACCAAAAAAGTTCTTTTCAAGTGGTTTCTAGGTCAACAATTGTTTCGACAATGATATAGAGTTCAAGAGATGAAAGCCCGGGAAAGGCTAATATTACACAGCAAAAAACATCCAGCCCCAAATCATTGTATAGTACAAGGCCTTCTGTTTCATACTATCCTACAGCCAACTAGAACCCCCAAATACACACCTACACAGTCTCACCAGTGTAAACAAAATCGCACCGAGTGAAAAATTTTTCAGTATCAACATGATTCGTTCTCTAGTATCAATAAGGCAGTTAACCTTCAGCGCTAGACGTCTCAACAACGTGTTTGGAGAGGTTACCAAGCTTGCGGAACCGGTTGCCGAAATACCAGTGTTGGAAAAAGAAGACGAAAACAAAGTGATATTGCCAAAAGATGATAAGGCATTACAAGACTACTATTTGAAGGAAGTGCAAGAAAAGGCCATGACCGAAGATAAATTCATCACGCCATTGAAGAGAGAATTGTTCAAGTTAAACGTGAGCAAGAACGGATTCTTCAAGAACAACGAAATCATCAGCCACAACCAAAAGACATTCAAGTTGACATTGAATGAAAAGGAAATCGATATTTTGGAGCCCACCATTTTCCTTCAATCTGAAAGAATCAAGTCTTCGATGAAAAAGGCCACGGTGGTGAACCGATTTGTCCGGGGGTTAAATGTGAAAACCGCCATCAACCAGTTGCATTTCAATCCCAAAAAAATGAGTACTGAGTTGGAAAAGCTCTTGAAGAAGGGTTTGCACCAGGCCAGCGTGCTTGGATTAAACGAAGACAGGTTGTATATCCAACAACTCTGGGTGGGTTCGGATGGAGAATGGAGAAAAAGATTGGATGCCAAAGGTAGAGGAAGAACCGGGGTCATCAAGCACAAGTACGTTCATTTGAAGTTGGTGTTGAAGTCGTATCAAACCAAGGACAGAATCCACTGGGAAAAACACCAGAAACAGGCCGCAGCCAAGCCGGTGACGGGCTTGATCTCCCAGCCCGTGAACTTCAGAAACGTCCCCTTTTACAAGTGGTAACCACATCGGATCACGTACAGTAACCACATCGTCTACGGATTTCGGAATTAATGTCTTGTATATACATGTCTCATAAAGTCTCTCTGTTAGTGCATAGGAAAAAACGAGAAGTCATTTATCCCTTGTAGTTTATGAATTTTGCTCGTTACGCAACACACAAGTCATAGGTAAAGGATTGTCTAGTGGGATTATCACTAGAGGGTCTTGGATTAAGTATATTTGATACTACACAAGTCGTTTGATCAGAAGTCGTTTGATACCACAGAGTCGTTTGATACTAGTGGTTTGCCGTAGTCAACAATAGTGCATAGCAAAGGGGTAGGTGTGAGATGGGTCTAAAATACACACATTTCTTTGAAAACGCAGACTACGAGTCCAACGAAACCCAGATCATCATCTGCAAAGAATGCTCCAGCCATTTGTGTTTGTCATCGCTCATTATTAGTGATTCGTTCAGCGGGTCGTCTGGTCCTGCCTATCTAGTGGATAAGCTTATCAACTGCGTGGCAGAAGACCAGTTGGAAGAAACCCAGATGAAAACTGGGGTGTACTTGATTCGAAAGGTCAAGTGCCACCAATGTTTGAACACGTTGGGCTGGACTTATAAGAAGTCGTTCAGCTACCGAGAGAGCTACAAGGAGGGTAAGTTTGTTATTGAAAAGGCCTATGTAAAGTTCATCGAAAACAACTCCTCCACCAAAAGCTTGATGGAGTTGGCCAGGCAGAATTATCGAAGAAGACTAAGTTCTAATTCCACTATTAACAGTTGTGAATTGGATGATCAATTGAAGTTTGATGATCCTAGTATGAAGTACTTGAGCCGGTTGCGGTTGGAGAATGTCAAGGAGTTAGACAATGATGACAATAACAATGTTTTGGTTGAGATGTGATACATAGGAGTCTACCTTTGCCCTTGGGTGTTTTGTTTGGTTTGGTTATTAATTAGAGGTTAGGTAGGTTTGGTTAGGAATATATGAAAATTGGATTACCGTAGAAAGTGGCCATGCAGGTTTGGGTACCTGAAAGTGGGGGTGTATTTGAATGTCGGTTTGTGAATGTCGGTAGATACATTTATGGGGTTATTGTGTGTTTGGGGACAGTGACAACCTGAACCTCTGGTCTTTCCTGTTTTATCTCCGGTTTTATGGTTGCGAAAAGTGCGTTTTCCGAATTCTGCATTTTCATTTTCCAAATTCTGCATTTTTATTCATTTCTTTCCGAATTCTGCAATTTTCATCTACAAATTTCAACAACAAATAAAACCTACAGTTTGATTTAAATTTCAACAACAAATAAAACCTACAGTTTGATTTAAATTTCATCATCAAACAGAACCTACAGTTGGATTGTAAATTTCATCAACAATAAAACCTACAGTTGGATTTAAATTTCATCAACAAATAAATCCTACAGTTGGATTGTAAATTTCAACAACTAAAACCTACAGTTGGATTTAAATTTCATCAACAAATAAATCCTACAGTTGGATTGTAAATTTCAACAACTAAAACCTACAGTTGGATTTAAATTTCATCAACAAATAAATCCTACAGTTGGATTGTAAATTTCAACAACTAAAACCTACAGTTGGATTGTAAATTTCATCAACAAATAAAACCTACAGTTGGATTTAAATTTCATCAACAATAAAACCTACAGTTTGTACCATTAGATACCTATAATAAATAATATACACTTGTATGCGAAATATGCAGTTAAAGTTTGGAACTTTTAGTCTTTTTGGGTTTCTTTGGTGAGTTCGGCACCGGAGTGTGCAGTGCTACGGTTTTGGGGGTCAATTTGGAATATATAAGAACATATGCCGATGGATCATTCAACGCTTGTACTTCATTGATCTTGTTAATGTATTCATCGTCATAAGTCGACCAACTCTGGTCTGGTTGCAAGCAATGTGCAATATAGTGCCCTGACAGTATCGACCTGCCTTCATGACTTATGATGGAAACCAACTTGTATAGGTGCTTTTCACCCTTGACAGTCGAATACTCCGATAAATCAAGATAGTTGCAATACTTGATGGACTGTTTGACTTTTAATGACTGGCTGCCATTGAATTTAAATCTCTTCAAATGTATAGTCAATGTTTCAGGCGCCCTATCAATGGTGCTGTATTTGATAGCATTGGTGTTTTTCTTGCACTTTTCACAGAAATATCCCTTGCAGTCCTTATCTGACTTGATTAATTCGCTGGTGAAGAATTCCTCCACTGATCTTTCAATGGTGTACTTCAGTTTCTTCCGTTTGCTGAATCCTAACGACAAGTCGTAGAACTCTTGTTCGGTTTCACTTTTGTGCTTGCAGGTCTCGCAAATGACATTCTGATGCAACAAGCCCCCAAAAATATCGTAAATAATAGATTTATTTAACTTGACACCTTTTGGAGTAGAGTCTTCTTGCAATCTGGACATCAAGCTCATGAAATATTCATGGCTATCTTCTTGCTGCCATTCAGACATCATGCAGTTAATGTCCTCGAGTCTATTGATGATTTTTTTGGGGTGCACGTATTTCTTCTTGTTGGAGTTATCCAAGTTCCACAATTTTCCCGACAACTCTGCCAAAACCATAGTTACTGATCTGGGAGAAATTATGTCTGAGTACTTACCGTTGCTAACATCAGCAAGATAGTTGCTTATAGCAGGAATATGCATCATGGATTGGATGGCTGTGTTCATGTAGCATGTGACTCCGTGGTTCAACAATCCAATAGGCTTTTTGTTGATAAGCTTCTTCTTCCAGCTTTTATTGATACGGCTAGAGTTATTTGCACCTCTGTCTACTGCAAGTTCGTTGATGTGAAAATAGTCATCCAAGTTCAAATTAGTTTTGGTTTCTTCCTGATCCTCCACTTCTTCTTCCTCGATTTGTTCACTGTTCAACAAAGTGGTATCGCCCTCGGCCTCATCTCTTTTCAAATCTTCTTTGAGCTTTTGCATATCTTCAGGTTCTTCAGATAATGAGTCTGACTCGGACTTTTCTTTGGAGTCGGACTTGTAGTCTGAGTCACAACTGGATTGGTATTCGTTTGCCGATTCGAATTCGTCTTCGTTTTCTTCTTCATTTTCTTCGTTTTCTTCATTTTCTGCTTCATTTTCTGCTTCATTTTCTTCATTTTCTGCTTCATTTTCTGCTTTATTTTCCTCTTGATGTTTGACATCACTGTCTTCTTCACTCTCTAGAGCTTCTCCCACGTCTTCGTCACTCACCTGGCCACTGGTAAGTTCGCTCTTATTGTCAAACTGTATGTCTTCCCCAAATTCTTCTCCCACGTCTTCTCCCAATTCCTCTCCCAATTCCTCTCCTAAGTCTTCATCGCTCAACTCCACCAACTTTCTCTTTTTAGAATCTTTAACTCCATATTTCTTTCCGGTGTATGCTGCTATGGCCTCAGCCACCGATTTGGGTCTCTTCTTTTCCTTCAACTTCTTCTCATCTCTTTGCTTTGCTGGTGATGACTTGGAGATTTTCTGCCTCTTATTTCCCAAAACTATAAGATTTTTCTGATCCAACTCGGTTGCAGCTTCTGCACGAGTACTCTGGATGAAACTTAACGGGTTGTTGAGGATTCTGTCGATAAATGGGTTTAATACACCCTTCTTCTTCTTATCAAAGTTTATCATGATGTGCCCTGGACAATTCTGCGTACTGGCAAGTTTTAGGCCAGTTTCTCGGGGGTTTTTTGCGTATGTATACTACAGTACTTGTATAGAACTGTGTGTACGTCAGGTTGTGTTGTCGCGTGTATCTCTAGTCCCTGTACGGTGATATAGTGTTCCAGGGATGAGATGTGAAAATTTCAATTGGTTTTTTTTCCTGGTTTTCTTGGTCGTGCGTGGCAAATGCGACGCGTAGGCTGCAAAATGTTTCTACAATTTTTATATCAAGTTGATATGCTTAGAATAGGCCTGGAAAAGGCCTGGAAGAGCTCAGGAAAACGTCTTCGACTGAATGATTCTATAGTTTATATAAATACACTTAGAATAGGCCTGGAAAAGAGAGTCTTCGACTGAATGATTCTATAGTTTATATAAAAATAGGCCTGGAAAAGAGAAAAACGTCTTCGACTGAATATTCTATAGTTTATATAAATATACTTAGAATAGGCCTGGAAAAGCTCAGGAAAACATCTTGTGCTCAATATCCACCTTGATCAATCTTTTGATCTCACTGATTGTTATTTGCTTAGCAAGTGTTCCCAACTGCCTGTTTTCACTACTGTCATTGACCTTGTACTTCTTTACCAATGTAGGCTGCGATTTCTTAACATCCTCAGCAGCAGTATCGTCGTCTTCATCCTGGTCACCTAATAAAGATCCCAAGTCCTCGTCTTCTTCCCCAGTGCCTGCACCAGTGTAGTCTATATCGAAATCTTCCTTTTCTCTCACTTTGTATGTGAAATCACCGTCACTGTCGTCTACCATCAAATCTTCTGTCTCTGTTTTGAGTCGATTCAAGTTTTTGTCACTAATATTGGAGGAGTAGCTTAGCGAGCTGTAGAATATATTCATGAACTTCTTGTTGAACAAGAGGTTTTTCTTATTTTTGTGGTCTAGTTTCACATCGTTGATACTCTTCAAGGTAGTGATAATCTCCTCAATGGTGTTTATGGTTTTGGCTTCGTTGTTCTTCTCGATGTCTTTGTTGTTGGTCAATTCGTTTATCCATGTTTCTTTGTTGATAACCTTGATCAAATCTTCTTCGTGCTTGCTTTTGAAGATCTCCATATCCAACGAGTAGTATTTGTGTGAATACATTCCAAACTCGTTTTCTTTATCGTTTCTGTCTACAATTGCTGGTTGAAGTGTTTGAGATTGAAGCAATGATTGGGATTTTAGTTTTGCCTGTCCCACCAAAGATGGCCTTTTTTCTGGTTTCAAGTTCTTATTGGTTTGGTTTTCTATATTCTTGACATAATCCTCGGGAAATGTTCTGAATGCTCCGATTTCTATCTCTCCTTTCTGTAAGCTTTTCTTTGGATCAACCACAATTGCCAAATATGGGTCTTGGAAGTTCTGATTCAAACTCTGGGTAGATACATCTATACCACTTAACCAACATCCATATCCTGGATGAGAGTGATACCATCCCACGATATTTTCATTGGCTTTGATTTGCTTGTGTTTAGTTAAATATGAAACCATATATTCATACCCTTCAACTTGTGCGTTGACTCTTGTCTCCGTGCCTTCCACAGGAAGTCCATAAACATCATTCACAACAATGCAATGGTCCAGAATCTTTCCAACTAGCATCCCCATGATTTCTATGTTTCCTCCAGACACTGCATGCTTCCCCATTTTTATCATTGCCATGGACGAAATCATTACCTTGTTGAAATATTTGGGGTCGTTTTTCCACGGTCTTAATTCCATGACCTGAGGGTCGCTGACAAGCCTCTCATAGTACTCACCGTCTTTAATTGTCGCAACCTGTTCAATAGCATCTAGACGTATCAATGTACTTAATTTGTTCAAGTTCTTCATGATGAACAATTCCGCATTTACGAAAACCTTGTCTTGAATACTGTTGAGTAGTATCTGTGTTGCTAAGAGCCAGAAAATACTGTGGGAGAATAGAAATACTGTGGTTGCCAGCACAAAAATGGAAGCACTTGGATATTCATTTTGTATAGAAATTTGTTTAGATTCGAGACCTGAAACATCACCAGTATAAATTTCTAGATTCCTTGGATACTGGAGCATGAAAACTTGAAGCACTCCCAGATTCATGCATAAGCACCGAATGCAAATATTGCTTTACCTTGGAACCTGCAACATACCAAACTCTATGCAGATTTATACCCCATTCAAACTTGGTTAGGAGTTCAATCGAATAGTAACCATATTAGTATTCTTAAGTACTTAACAACTTGAAATAACATCGAATTCCTTGAATTATTTCACCAAGACAGGATGGTTTGTCTGGTTGCTGTTTCAAGTATACTTTTTACACTGGGGTCTAATAGGTACCAAGCACTGTGACATATTTGTGAATTTCTCAAACGCTACTATTTTCTATGCCCTAGCAGATCAGGCCCACGATTATAAGCTAGTAGTAATAATAATATGGATCGAAATTCCGAGACTTCGGGTTAAACTTAAACTTGGTTCGCTCTTTATCCTTCAAGTCAGCGGTAGTAGCAGCAAAATCAGTTTCAACTGACGAGTTATTGGATTTCATTGAATTGCCATAACTAGAATTATAGGAGTTGTAAACTGGTTTGTAAGCTGATGCAAAATTGTTATATCTGGCACCAGTGTTGTATTGGTATCCGTAATAACTACTGTATCTTGACTTACGCTTTGCTTCATTGATACCTTGATAAGTCTCTGAATAAGTGGCCGGGTTGGAATAGTTTGGAACATAATAGTATTCAACCTGTTTGTGTTTTGGCCGGTTGAAATGGGAAGACTTCTTTATGGAATTTATTGGAGGTGGTGCCAACAAGATTCCTCTGTTTTGGTTTTCTTTCAAAGGCTTCAATTTGGAATCGTGAAACTCTCTATATTGAACATGAATAGTTTTACCCTTAAACATAGAATGGTTTTCAATTTCTACTGAAGTTGCAGCACCCTTTTCTTCAATGAACTTGATGAAGGCAAAGTTGTTACCATTTTTGCTTATCAAATTCACATTTTCAATTTCTCCATGCTTTCCAAATCTCTTGTGCAAGTCATCTTCAGTGACATATACACTCAATTGACCAACAAACACAGAGTATTTGTCAAAACTGGGTTTCTTAGTAGTCCTAGAATAGGACTTATTTCTAATACCTAGCAGATAGGGTGAAATGCTATCGCCAATTCTAGACTTGAATTCTACATTTTGAGCCCAGTCAACTTTAAGATCCGATTCGTTTGTCAAATTAGCAAATGCTCTAATTGCATCGTCTCTGTAGACGAACTTGATAAACCAACATACAGAATCAGCACTTTTATCTAAAAAGACCTTTCCAAAACTGCTGGAAGGCAAAACTTCTTCAATTTCACCAAAAAGGTCCAATTGAGTCTGGACTTGTAGTTTTGAAGTTGTTTGCATGAAGTCAATAAATAAGGTTCTGTTAACTTTTGCCGCTTCACATCTGAGCTTTCTACCATTTAGAAAGCTATCGTGACCCAACTTGATGGCGTTAGCACTGTCTTCGTCAGTGTGGTACTGAACAAAAGCATATGGCCTGTTAGATGTGTCTCTTAATACTTTCACTGCAGAGAGCTTCCCAAATTTCTTGAAGTGCTTGGTGACACTCCTGCACAACTCATCATCAGATATGGTAGCACACAAGCTGGCGACAAACACACAAGCAGAAGGTTTACCTCTAACTGGATCAAGGTTCTCCTTTTCTTCATCACTTTCATCAGTCACGACATCGGTTTTTTGTTCATCAGCATCATCAGCGAGTTCATCAGCATCAGCGAGTTCATCAGCATCAGCGAGTTCATCAGCATCAACGAGTTCTGCGTCGGGAATGAGTTCTGCGTCGGGAATGGGTTGATCACCTTCATTAGCATCAACGAAAATAGCGGATTCACTCTCAGTAGCTGTATCCAAAACAGTAACAGGTTTCCTAGAGCAGTTTGTGGCCGATATATCAGGAACACCCGGATTTGAAACCATTCTGTTTGGACTAGAAGAATACTCAGATTCTGGGTCAGAAGAAGATGATTCGATACTTTTGTCTTTGTTCACTGCAGTCATTTGTGTAGCTTTCGTTAAACAGTGACAAAGGAATAGCAGTAAAAATTAGCCGCTTAGAAAATAGTTGCAAAATTGCTGGGAATTTGGGGTTCAATGTGGAGAGGAGTCGAGAGAGTAGAAGAGAGGAGTCGAGGCAGAGGCGAGAGAGGAGTCGAGAGTAGATGAGAGTAGAAGAGAGTAGATGAGAGTAGAAGAGAGTAGAAGAGAGTAGAAGAGAGTAGAAGAGAGTAGGCGAGAGTAGATGGGATTTGTTGACAAGACTTGAAGAAGGACAGAGAGAAGAAAGCGTTTATTGTATTAGTACAAGAATAAGCTTATGAGGTATTTCAAGAGAAATATCCAGTAAATAGCAGTATTTGAGTGGTTTGTATTGTACTTTAGAACCGCAAACGATACTTCAGTAACAAAGTAAACTACTCAAATGAATATCAACCTCAGCTTCTGACAATACACTCTACAAAGTTCTAGTATACTAAAGCTTGAGAAACAATAGTATAATAGCAGCTCTTTAGTAGTAATAGATTCAGATTTCTTTCTTTATTGGTGGTTTAAGTTTCCGATTAATAAGTACATAACATAGCATTCTGAAACCGATATTTGAAAAGTGGCATTAAAAGCGTCAGTAACTATTGCAAAAGAACTCAAACTATGTACACAATGAATAACAAGAATGCTTTTAGAGATAAATAATCTGGCATAACTCTTTCATAACCCTATAAGTAGCAACACAATGCTTGAAGGGAGTACCAGGAGTATTATAGATTATTTGAGTTGTTGTAGAAGCAGCAGAAATTGTAGAAGCAGCAGAAATTGTAGAAGCAGCAGAAATTGTAGAAGCAGCAGAAATTGTAGAAGCAGCAGAAATTGTAGAAGCAGCAGAAATTGTAGAAGCAGCAGAAATTGCAGAAGGATTGGTAGCCTGAATTGTAGTAGTGGCTGCAATAACAGGTGGAATAATGGGATAAACAGGAGCTGGAGTAGCCTCAGAGATGACACAATCAGTTCCACTCCAAGTAATAACACAGGAATGAGGATACACAACTGAGTTACACCGTAATCAATTACCTGAACGAAGTAAGAAGGGATAGTTAAAACCAGCTTGTGGGTGTTTTTGGTAGTGGTGAAATTGCTAAATTCGAAACTGGTAACTTCAGATTTGTGTCTACTGTCATGAAACTAGACTTTGAAAAAATGATCTGGGTTAGTACAGAAGTTGAAATTGAGTGGTAGAAAGAGGTTGAAAAGGAATTCGTGGAACAGGTTGCAACTTTGAGGCTTTGTAAGCTTGTGGGAGGAGTTGTTGGGGCGACCAAGATTCCAGGAAAAGTTGCAGGAGATACAGGAAATATGCCACCACTAATACCAGAAGTCCTACTCCCAGCAGACCCACTCCCAGCAGACCCACTCCCAGCAGACCCACTCCCAGAACTGAATAACGGGAAAGCAATAGCTGTACTAGCAGTAGTAACTGTCACACAATCACCACAAAATTCAAACTCAGGATTAATCTACACGTTAGTAACGACTATTGCCACACCCCATTTACATACCCTATCACAGTGACCAGCGGCTACCAACAAGAGATTAATACATGTCAACTGGTTGCAAAACTTCTAGCGTGGAAATACCAAAGAGGTGGCGAAACCACAGAGTCGTGCACAACACAAAACAAATCCCAGTCGTACACAACCCAAAACAAATCCTAGTCGTGCGCGGCACAAAGTATACCCTAGCTCCGAGAATACCTGGAATAGGAGTAGGTGAATAGGGGAAGAGGAGTAGGCAGCAAAGTAGAAGTTTCATAGGTGGAGTCAACAATATAAACAGGAACCAACTCATACAATTACCAAAAAACCCAATAAGTTACCCTGAATAATTGTTTAAAACACCAACAAAAGAAATCTTATAGACATGAAGTGAAATGAAATAAACAGGCCATGAAGTAACCATACATTTAACCCGATAAAACCACAACCTCGAAACCAACATTCGTCTCCCACAAATTCACCCAAAACCCCGTCCAACTCTAGCATTTATTCAATCACGTGTGTGTTGTTGTCTTCTCCACAAAACTTCAGTGTCAAGTAGTGCCAGAACCAGAAAATAAACGGTTTCCAAGAACCTTCACATGAGCTTATTACATTATCACGCAACTTGGAGCTGCAGGGTATGTCGTAGTCTCCTGCATTCTCTGGTCTCTTCTTCTCTCTGCCAATAGAACGCACCAACCCCAGAAATCTCGTTGCGTCATCTCTGCCTGGCGTGGTCGAATCTCGAATCTCCAAGAACAGCTCCCCCACTTTAGTGAGAAAATTTTTAGATCCTACAAAGGATAAGGAATTGGTTATAATTTGACGTAATCAGAGCAAAGCACTGTGCCCTGTAATCACGAGATAACATCTGAAACTTTGGAGACAGGTATTTGATTTTTAGCTCCACTTGCTTATAGTCTGAATACCGACAGAGAAATAGCTTACAAATAGAAGGCGGTAGCACACCACGTTATAAATACAAGACCGGTAAACAGTTACAAGACCGGTAAACAAAGGGAAATAACACACGAAACCGGTGTAAATTAACCATTCTGCACAAAACATAACCTAAAAGATGTCAGATTTAAAAGTCAACTTCGGTGCCAAAGAAGACATGGACAAAAAAGAAAAATCCAAAGACAAAGACCCAAACTCCAGGCCCTACAAATGTCCCATGTGTGACAAGGCCTTTCACAGGTTGGAGCATCAAACACGACACATCAGAACTCACACCGGTGAAAAACCTCATAGCTGTAGCTACCCTGGATGCTTCAAAAGGTTCAGTAGGTCCGATGAGTTGACGAGGCACAGCAGAATCCACACCAATCCTAACAGCAGAAGGAATAAGAACTTGAATAAAAAGAGGCAGGATGGGTCTGCGGTTGCCGTGCCACCTCTGAATGTGCCTAGTCATGTTCCCATCAATAGTCCACCGAGTGTATCTCATATGGTATCCATGTCGAAGTCACCACCTGGAATGACTCAGAAAAGTCCCCCAAACAACTTGGCAGTTCCAGTTGGTGCCATTTCTCCTCAAGGAAAGGTGCAGGCAGCTGCAGCAGCATTGGTGAACCCTATTCCACGGTCTTCTACACCGAAAAACTTGAATTTGGTTAATGGAAATAGTTTAGTGATGAGCCCCAACAATACCTCCATCAACTCCAGTCCAAACATGCAGTATAACACCCAATTTAGGTTGGACCGTTCTTCAGAGGAGCTTTCCAAGATCAAATCCATTCAATCAGACGAAGACAACAACAATATAATGTCGAAATCAAATTCACATTTGAACTTGGCATCTCCAATCAACAAGTCCATTTCGAACACCTCGATGAATATTGATGTTTTAGCATCCATTTCATCCCAGGAACTAAACAACTTGAATTCAAAGTCGCTTCCTTCGTTAACAGATTACTTTAAAACCTCCAGTCCCAATTCGTTTTCTACAAATAACTTGCAGTATTTATCAAACTTGGCAGTCAACCAATACCACCCAAAACCAAAGCTCACAACCTTGTCTACTTTGAAGAGAATGACTCCTTTGGATGCCAACTACCATTCTTACAATTCCTATAATGCCAACACAAGCTTCAACTCTGACAATGCCATTTCTGATTCAGATTTCGATTACGTCAGGCAAAGATTGAAGAAATCAAGACCAAACTCGCCTACTTTATCGGCCAAAAACTTCACATTGCCAAACTCCCCGGTATTGGGATTGAGCTCGACCACAACCCCAATCTTATCTGCAAATAACAGTTCAACTAACTTGAACTCCTATTTCCAGGTACCGCATGGTACAAGCGCAATCCATGGCATCACTACTACTGCGACAGCTGCTAGCAGTGGCTCAACAAAAGTCACCAATGGTAGTGCCAATGGTGGAACTAGTGCTGCCGGTGGTGCCAGTGGCGGTGAAGCTGACCATCATTTGCCTAGTATTAGGTCCTTGCAGTTAGATTTGCCAACCAACATTTCGATGCCTCACTACAGAAGATTAAGCTCGAATGATGGCCAGTCGGGTCAGTTTCGTAATATCAAAGCTGAACCCTAGAGTGATGTATTATAGAAATGTATATTAGATGATATAGCCAGTAAAATCTATAAAGTTGATGCTAATTGAGACCTTGACTAAATCCCAACAGACCAGATCTCAGTTTCGTCTTCAATTCTATCACTGTAAAGGGTTTCCTCGTCTCCTCCTTGCTCTATTCTCTCCTTCTCTACCTTAGCTAATCTCATAGCCACTCTCTTGGTGTAATCATTGATTGACCTCTCTGCAATACTGATGCCAAATTCTTCAACCTTGATGTCGCCAGATTTCATCCACTTGTTGAAGGTTTCTTCTGTTTCAACCAACTGAAGCACAGAAAGGTAACACTTTTCTGCTGCCAATTTGATAGGAATGAATGGTGCTCTGACATTGGAAAAGATCACGGGTACTACCAAATCCAAGTTTGGTTGAATGAAGTTGTATTTCAATCTGCTCACTGTTCTGATAGTGATAATTGCTAATCTAGCGGTGTTTGGAGAATCAACGTTATGTGAGTTGATCAACTTACACAATTGATGAATAATTTTGTCGGCTTGTTCGTTAGATAGCTTTAATTCTCCTAATAATAACTTACCCATAGCCAAAATCGAATTGTCCATCAAATAGATATCTTTGCTCTCAGAACAATTAATTACGTAGTCTATCATTTCATCCACAACGTTTACCAAATTTGCTGCACCCTCTTTCAAGAAAGCATTGAGCCCAATAACACCAAAGTTTCTGTTTCCAGCAGTTGCTTCCAAGTTCAAGATCTTGGATTTGACAATGTTGGTTGTTTCATCAATGTTCATAATCTTGGATAAAGATCCCAATAACTTTGCAAATTGAATGTTAATCTTACCCTTGGATGTTAAAATTTCTTCTTCAATCAAGTTCATGATATTTTGCTTAGTGGCTTCATTCAACTTATCACCAGACTTGCTGATGATTTCCAAAAGAGCCTTCAACATTGTCAACTTGATCTCGTCGCTTTCTGAATTCTTACAACCACTGATCAACTCGATGATTAAAGAATCAATTCTAGGCTGGAATTTAATCAAGATACCTAAACCGGTAACTGCTCTAGTTCTTAACTCATCATTAGAAGGATCACTCAATAATCTAACAAATGTTCTTTGTAATTGTGGAATGAATGGTCTCAAAAATTGTGGAATCTTAAGCAACAAATTGTTGATAGCAATCAAAATACCAGACTTGATGTTGGAGTTAACCTTTTCACCAATGATTCTGATCAATGGACCTGTAATTGTGGTAGAAAATGGTTTCAAAATGTCACTAGGAGTCTTTTCGATAATATCAGCAATACCAATAGCACTCAATTCTTTCTGTTCATTACTTCCATACATCAACCCCTGCAAGAAAATAGGCAATACACAACTTGGACCTCTTGGAAGTTTGAAGGCATCCAATTCTTCACCCTTTACACCAGTTAACAGCAAGGATTGCTGTGCAGGTCTTACTAATCTTTCCAAAGTTTCTTTCGATTGAGCTTTAACCAAAGAGCTCAAAGCTTCAAATGTACCCTTGTATACTTCAGGTGACTTGTCACCTAACGATAAAATGAAAGATGACACCATGTCGTTGACATATATGGAGTAATCCAAGGTAGTAGCCTTGAAAAATTCCCCAAGCCTTTCGAATACAATAGCACGTTTTCTAAAATCTTCATGCTTTGTCAAAGACAATAATGTTTGCATCAATGGATTAACACCTTCGTTGTTGTTGATAGACAAAAGTACCTGATCGAAGGAGCTTTTCACAAACTGAGACTCATCCTCATCACTTGCAGCTAAGATCAAATCAACGAAAGTATTAACGATTAAAGTCAACTTTTTGTATAAAGCATTACCAGCAACAGAAGCCAATGCACTAAGAGCCTTGATTTTGAAACTGTCGATAGGTGGTGATAACAATGTAGGAATCAAAATTGGGAAAATAACATCTGATTTGGTAGACATGATATCTTGCAATGCCAATAAAGAGTATTCTGATTCGGTAGAGGAAGTAGATTCCATCATAGTCAACAATTTAGGAATGATATTATCAATGACAGGTTTTCCTAATTCTGTCTGTAAAATATCAAAACAACCTGCTGCTGCAACTCTAACATTAGTGGACTTGTCAACCAAGGTTCTGTAGGTGATAACGAGGAAAATGTCCTGATATTCAATCAAGCCTTCTTCACTTGTAGACTTCACAAGTTCAGTGACTGCTATACAGACACCTTCTTTGATGTTGTCATCATTGGAGTCAAGCAATTCAAGCATGTTTGGCAAAATAGTAGCCAAAGAATTCGAACCCACTCTTTTAACCATTTCTCCCAAGGTAGTAGCACTAATAGTCTTTTCCACTTCGTCATCACTGGAAAGTTTTTTGATCACAACTTCAATCAACTTACTCAAGATCTCCTTAATCATTCTAGGAGTATTAGCAACCAAAGCCTTCCAAATTTCAACCGCCTTGTTTCTAACCATACTGTTGATATCACTTCTGCAGACAAACAACAACGATAAGACCTTATCTCTACGTTCCTTTCCTAATATTTCAATCAAAGACTTGTTAATTTCTCCGTTGAACACATCTTCCTCATCGTCAAGTAATTCGTTCTTACCAGAAATACCAGTAACTTGGAACAACAAGTCACCAGTCAATTCCACAGATGACAATCTGATTCTGTAGTTGGTATCGTTTAATCCGTTTTCTAATTCTGGTAACAACAAATCAATAGCTACCTTGGCATAATTCTTAACGATCAATCTACCAGATTTCAAGGCCATATCTCTGATGTCTTCATCAGTATCAGCCAAACCTACTAAAATAGGAGGAATGATTTGGTTCAAGTATGGAGCAAAAGAAACACCAAAACAAATAGGTAAATATAACAATAATGGCATGAAACCAGCTCTGACGTAGTTCTTAGGGCTTTTAGCATTATTCAAAATAATTGGCAACAATTCATCTAACTTGCTCAATCCCAAACCACAGATAATTTCACTTAGAGCTTGTGCACTTCCCAATCTGTCACCAATCTTAGTCTCGTCCTGTAAGTTATTCAATAACTTAGGAATCAAATCTGGGAATTGGTCTTCACCCAACTTTTCAACCAAAGAACCAATAGCCCTGGCAGCAGTAGATCTAGTGGTTGGAACCGGGTCCACCATACTAATTTCCAACTCCAGAATCAAAGCGTTCAAGTATGGTTTCAAGTCTTTGGAATCAACCAAAATAGCCATATTTCCTACAATCTGACATGCTTTACGTTTGGTTTGGGCAGATCTGTCC
The DNA here is from genome assembly GCA_030569655.1 of Yamadazyma tallmaniae. Taxonomy (NCBI): domain Eukaryota; kingdom Fungi; phylum Ascomycota; class Pichiomycetes; order Serinales; family Debaryomycetaceae; genus Yamadazyma; species Yamadazyma tallmaniae. The sequence goes on along the minus strand of JAJMLL010000009.1, from coordinate 363,821 downwards.
TTCATACCTCTGTGAATGACATGAATTATTAAAGCCAAAGATGGTCCATCAATGTAATGAACAAACTGAGTCTTGATTAGCTTATCCAAAGCAGCATCTGTGTACCTTGTTGGATCACCAATCGCTTGGATCAAATCGGGAACAACTTTTTGGATTTCTGGATTACGAATAACCTCACCAAATCTGTTTAAAGATTGGTCTGCTGCCTTTCTGACTTCTTTATGGGTGTCATTTAATACACCAACGATTTCTGGGATAATAATGGACAAAGAAGACGACAATTGTGCTGGATCCAAGTAGGCCATGGAACCTAACAATTCAACTGAGCCCTTCTTCGATCTCCATGCAATTTCATCCAAGTTAGAAATAGCCACAGGGATAAGTTTCTTTACACCGTAACTGGTGGTATTGGCCATAATGGTTTTGGCTGCTTTGTCAGTAGCCAATCTCACTTCAGGGGATTGATCTCCGAGAAGCTTTAAGATTATTGGAAGAATCTCGATCACATATGCTTCAAAGAACTTACCCAAACTGAATGCTAATGTCTGGAAAACAAATGAAACAGACTCACGCTTAGCAGGAGACTTCTTATCTTCAACTTCATCAGTCAACATCCTCATGATGTTGTATTCAGTCAAGGCCTTAATACCCAAACCTTTAACCAAACCAGCTATACCATACGCAGCACCAAGTCTGATTATGGGTTTATTGGCTTCGTTGAACAAGTCGTCAAAAAGAGAATCAAAGAATTTCTGACATGCTTCAGAATCAAATAACTTGATTATGGAACTCAAACATTTGGAGATAGCAATTTGAACCGACTGACTTGGCGTCTTTAATGTCAATAGCAATCTGTTGATGATAATATTCACTCTTTCATCGTCTGGCGTAAGATGTTGACCTAAGGAACCATACAAAATAATGATGGACTCTTTAACTTTATTTTCTTTAATTTCTTCCAAACCCTTTTCAAAAACAGGAACCAAGCCTTCGATTTTGGATAATTCGAAGTGTTCAATTACAGCAATACCTGCATCTTGGAATTCCTGACACACTAATTCGTTCTTATCATTCAAAGGACCCTTGTAAATGAGGAAGTTAAATATCTTCAAGATCTGATCCAGGTTTAGCAGAGCAGTTAACTTATTTAAAATGATTGCAATGGTAGATCTAATTTCCCACCTATCTTTGTCATTTAAAGAGGTTTTGATGATCAATCCAAACTGATCCAACTTTGGTGGCGGTGGATTCACATAAACTTCGTAAGTTTCAACCATGAAATCCAAAAACGATTCTAATGTTTCAGGATATGCTGATATGACATCTACAACAGCATCGGCAATAGATAATCTTATACCCGAGTCATCCTGAGAACCAAACTTCATTAATAGATCATTCTGAACTTTATCATTAATTGTGAGATTATTATCAGACCAGATGGTTTGAGATATCTTAGCAATTTGTTCGGTAGGATCGTGGCATGTAATCCACAACTCATTACAGTAGTTGTCAGGTAATTCATTCAATTCAAATTCTGAATCCAAAATTTCCAAAATAGTGGACTTGATTTGAATATTGGGGACAATCAAGTTGTCGAATAAAATGCTAAGATCCTTTAAGTTGTAGTTAATGGAGATATTCGATAACAAAGCTGTGAAGCATTCCTTCACAAGCTTGAACTTGGAAGCTAACTTCATCAATTTGATCAAGATCTTCAAGATTCTTTCTCTAGATAATAGCTCATTTTCAAATAAATCAGCATTTCCTGACAAGATATCAACAGCCAACATTAGCTGTTCTTCCTTTGGATCATCTTCCACAAACTCAGAAGTCAGTACTAATTTCTTTTCAGTGACGTTAACCAGGTAATCGTAACCAGTAACCAAGATGTGGTAGATTAATGGGTATATATAAGACATGGTGATAAGATTTAATCCAGCTTGATCTGTCATAAACTTCACTCTGAATAAGATCTTGGAAATTGTTTCATCTTCAACCTTAGATTGTTCGTAAATCTTCAAGATATTCAAGCTGATCAATTGCTTAAAGGTGTAATCAAACTTAGTACAATTCGACAAGTTGATAAATGTTTGTTTGAATTTGGAGCAAATAATGTTTATAAGGAACGAGTTAGGTAACAAGATTTCAGTAAACAAGTTCATCAAATTAGGATACCAGACCTCGATGTGGGTATCAAAGCTGTTGGAAATAGAAATCAATTCATTGACGATATCCATATTTTTGATCAAGTTATTGATTTTGGAAGTAACATCGGTCTTGATTTCAGCCTCTTTGGCTAACTGTTCATTAATTAACTTCTGGTCTTCCTTGCTTACCTTCTTCAATTCTTTACGTAAGTCATTTTCCCATTTTTCAGTCTCATAGTTCTTGGAATTCTTGTTGATTTCTTTAGTTTTCAACACGTTAACCACAGGTAACTCAGATTCGTTCTGGTAGATTTTTATAGAAAGTTCGTCAATTCCCACGATATCCTTGAATTCCACTTGGAAGATATCAACCAACTTAGGTATAGTGAGTTCTGGAACAACAAAACATAATTGACCAATAGTTTTGATTCCGCTTTGGTATACTGCACTTGAAGGCGTACTCAATACAGTACCAAATAATAACGATAAAACAGCTTCAAAGTTATCAGAAAGAAATTGCTTGATGTTAATCCCAATTGATTGCGACAAGTTTATCCACGAGTTCTTAGTGCTGATACTTTCATGGTTAGCCAAAATTATCAACTTGACAGAGTTGAAGTTTATGAGCTTCTTTACTATGTTATTCAAAGACTTGAGGTCCATGTCGAATTCTAACTCTTTACAACCTGAAATAATCTCAAATAATGTATCGGTGACAACAGAAGAATTGGCAGCATTGAGATATTCCAAACCTTTACGTTTAATTTGGAAATCTAATGCAGAAGACGCTAATAAGTACACTAAGGCAGGAGTCGGTGGTAATTGCTCAAGCAATTTCAAAATCCATTCGGCATCAACCAGGTCTTGGACTTTATAGATGACTTTTGGTGAGGTGATTGGGAACTTGTCGTTCTTTAAAACCGCTTCGGTATCCAAGTTTAATGCAAACTTGTTGTTCAAATAAAGAGCGATCACCACACACACAATCCCCTTGTTATTCACCATCAATAAAGGAGATGCTAAGTATTCTTTGATGGTTAAAGAAAAGTCAAGCTGGGATAATTGCTCTGTAGGTAATGGAAATTCACCAAGTTTTAAATACCATAGTCTACGCAAATTCAATTTCTTGTTGTTTAAACCCGCATTGATCAAAGTGATGTGATCCTTAGTTGGGACCAAAGATTGTGAATTAATATTGCTGAAAAAAACGTGAATCAAGTAATACAAATTGTTTTCGTTTAATTCCTTCTTCAAGATAGGAACTATCAATTCGACGTCTACCTTAGGAATATTGGCAATAATCTTATAGATGAGCAACTTGCTATCAGCACTTGCAGTTTTGTTCAAGTTGATTAATTCGTCGATGTTCAGGTAGTTGATTTCCAATAATGTAGAACAGCATTCGTTTCTAACGTTTTCCTTGGAGTTCTTTAATCCAGTCACAACTTTGGTTAATATCTTCTTGTATACGTCTACCTCATTTATGTGGTTCAAAGGTAAATATTTGAGCACAATTGGAATGTAATAACCTAAAGAGACCTCGCTGTTTTTCATGATCAATTTATCGAGGTTCAGCAATAACAAGGAAACATTTGAACAGTTGATGAACTCTTCAATAAACTTGGAAAACAAATTTAACGAAAACTTTGGAATTGGATTTGCAACATTATTTACTAGCTTATTGAACAGTTCAACGATGCTGTCAACTCTTTCTTGAATATAATGAAAAAACTTTGGCTCTTTCGGCTGCAAGTCAATAACTGCATCAACTAATATGGAAACGGAGTTGACGTCAAACTTGAGCAAAAATTGATCTATCAATTCAGTTGTTAAATGGCAGGACAAAGAAAACTTCAAATTAGCGACAATTGAATGAAATATTCTACTGTTTCTAGAGTTGGTTTCAAATTCAAATGCATGCAGTAACAATGAGTTCAATGAATCAACATTGACTTTACCCATTTCGCTTTGTAAAAGAAGATTATACCACTCTAATAATGTAACATAATCTGATAATGCAAAGGACTCTTTACTTCTGGCAGCAATATAACCGCTAACTTTATCGTAAAAGCCATTAGAAATGTACCATTTCAACATGTCGTTGACTTTGTAACGGGACTTCGAATCCTGGTAGTAGTTGAAGGTGGAAAGTAACAGCGCCAAAAGCTGGATCTGATCTGACTCATTCATGTTAGGCAACTCCAACTCCAACTCCTTCAAATAAGGCACTCGATCTTTGACGAGCGACTTGACTAATCTGTAGTTGTCGGCCATTGCTGTGGAAGATTTGACGCAAAAACAGTTATAAATGGGAGATATGAGTAACAACAGCCAGTACCAAAAGTGCAAAATGTGTAGTAAAAATTCTCATTTTTCAAGTCGTGTGCAGCTCGCATTTTGCAGCCGTTACCCGGCGCGCAGTATAAAAAAAGCCAGAGCAGAAAATTTGTCGATATCAACTATACCAATCGATGAAGAGTACTTAATCCGTTGCAGTCTGCCGGTTTACTGGCTACTCGGGGAAACCTGGGCGCTGTGGAAAACATCAAGGTCACACCACTCAAATTGATGTAGATTATCTGAGGTTGTTGTTGATCAAAGGGAACTTTGTGGGGATTCAGCTTGGTGATTGTAGAGCAAACTATGAGTTTGTTACCAATTTAGAGCTCTCTGATTATTGATAATCGAAGAAGAAATGTAGATTATTCTCTTGAATTTATTGGATAGACTGGGCTGTGGATTAGTAGGCAATACAATTTTGGTTACATCCAACAATTTAGGTCACGTCCAACAATTTAGGTTACGTCCAACAATTTAGGTTACGTCCAACACAGCTTATATTCAAGGTAATATTCGCTTAGTAGTGTAGTAGTGTTATAGAGTGTCATAAAAGTCAGAAAACTCAGAAAACTCATAAAACTCATAAAACTCATAAAAACCATAAAAGTCATAAAACTGTCAGACCTCTACACCATCAAAATAAACCTAAACACCATTGCACTCTACAAAAATACATTCCTAACCCTAATAAATATCTATACATAACTCATTATCCGTGTCTAAAGCAGCACCTTTGGCCATAAGGGCACTTTCCATTCTTTTTCCAGTTCATGCAATCCTTGGTCTTGTAATTGTTAGGTCTCTTTATAAATTTCAACTCCCCTTCGCCATGGGCAAACTGGCATTTGTTTCCATAAGGGCAGTAATGCAATCTCATATAGGAATCACACAACTCTGTCTTGTACAAATCTGTGTTGATGGGTCTCTTATCATCCGAATTGGTACTGGTAGTACTGTTGGTATTGTACTTTTGCAACTCAGGTTCCTTTGTTTGGGTATTCAATGTCTTCAAGTTTGTCAAATTCAAGTTGAGGTTGGTGGTGGAACTTGATGTGGATGTCATGAATGGGTTTGAGTACGAATAGTTCAATGAAATAGGGCTGATAATAGGACTGGTATTCATGATGTCGTAGTTGTAGTTGTATTTCGCAGCAGATGAGTCTGGGATGGAGTTATTGGACGAAACCTTGGATAAAGAATCATTCCAGATATTGTGGGATCCATCTGTGTATTCATGGGAGTCATAAGACTCGTTTGTGTACCACAAGTCTGTGAGTAAATCCGGTTTGTAGGTATCGAATTGCATTTTGTATACTGTACTCCCACCCAATCTTGTCGTAAATATCGATAAACTCTTCTTGGCTCAATATCACAAACCTATTTAGTCAATATCGATAATCTCTAACGCTAACCGTTGAAAAATAGAGATATCCACTCCTTATATATTTTTCCACGCCAAAAAGTGTTCTGATTTCAAATGTTCCGGTTATCGGTTTTCAGATGAGGCAACGAAATGAACCAATAATTAAAATACCGTTTATGGAAATTTTGAGCTAGAAACGCTTAGGAAGTAGTCTTGTGTGGTTGTTACTTGTAAGATGATAGGGTTGTGGTTCATTGGGAGGGAATTCTCCGGTTAAATAGTCATGATAGAGGGGAGTGTGTTTTACGCAGTCGGTTTTTCAGCCACTCATTTGGTGGACTCATTTTATCACCAGACGTTGGTTCTTTTTCTGGTTTTGCTGTAGATAAGAGATAATCGCAACTTGAAACCAGGTGACGTTAGAAGAGTTCTAGACGTTTTGGCCAATGGAATTACTAGCGATTTGAGTATAACACAAGATTGGTGATGGTGCAACAGTGAGCCATTTCTTTACCCAAAAAATAGTTACGTAATCGGAAACCACTTCTCCTCTTTTTGGGTTCTCCTCAATTCACGTGCCATATCATGTGATGCGTCACGTTTCAAACCACGTGACCTTATTCCTCATGGCTTGTCAGTCCCCTTGTGCTTGAATCTTACATTTGTATTCATCTCTACATTCGTATTCATCTCTGCAACGAATACTTTGTGTTGTTGATGACTTCTGTTGATGTTGCGCGCTATTTTGGTCTGCGCGTACAAACACGGTATGAACAACTTAGACTTACAGACCCGTTGGATCGCCAGAACAAAGCCGTATGTACCAAATGGCGTGTTATTTGAAGTACTAAATAAACGGGAAGATGATGACTTGTTCAGCAGATTAAATACGAGGGTGCGAGGCACGACGGTGGTGAATGGTGCAGTTGCCGCTAACAATACTTCTACAAGAGAGGTTAGGATGTTCACTGGAAGCGGCGACAGAAACGTAATGAACTATTCTAATGATAACGGCTACAAAAGTGGTGGTCAAAGAGATAACGCTTTCGATAATACTACTGTTAATAGTGTTGCTTACAATGGTGTTGGTTACAACAATGTCAATAGTGGAAACAAGCAAGCCAATAATAATTTGACTGATAAAACGGCTAATTATGACATTATTCACGGTTTTGATAGTCAAAAGAGTTCCAATATTCAAAATCAGAGGCAGAGTTCCAATAATCAAAATCAGAGGCAGAGTCCCAATAATGTAAATGTGACCAGAGTCAATCCAAAGTGTGTCAAACTATCACAACCACTTCACAAAAAGCTCAAAACAAGCTCAGAATCGTTATACAAAAAGTACATCAAACTTCTACTTATTCAGAATAACCTACTCAAACAAAGATATACCATCTTTGAGTCGTCTTCCATATCTCTTGATGATAAGAATAAGTTCATTGACAACGAATTCAACCCCAAATATTCCAAGCTTCAACTTAATCTTGACAAGTTATCGGAACATATCGATATTGATACTCCTACTCAGGATGTACTAGAAGATATCACCATGGAAGATCCAACTGAAACCTTGAATCCAGTAGTAAGAAGCAGTTCCTATAAGGAACTTGTGGAGCCCGACTTTGATCCTTTTGAGCAGTTTGATAATGAGCCCCCAATGAATATGGAAGCCGGTTCCAGTGGTCATTTTGTAGGAAACCTTGATGGTAGAAATCACACATCAACATACTCAAACAACACAATGGATGCTACTATGGAGAACTTGTCGATTATTTCTGATGGGTCAAATAAAGAAAACATCCCAAAGCATACTGATGACCTAGAGATAACACAAGTGAACAAACTAAAGGTAATTGAACTTTCTTCTGATGATGAGGGTTTCAATTCTGGCTTGCACAAGTCCAAAGTACCAGCATCTCCTGTGATGGAACCTGTTAGGGTTCAAGCTCCAATCCAACTAACTCCTGTGAGGCCGAATAGGCCGGTATTCAACTCCCAGGAACTTGAAGATGAATTTGGTGCTGGAGACATGGATGGGCTCCTTACACCCACCCAGGAAAGAGACAATATTGATACAGACTTGAGTGGATTTATAGATGACGACGGTTCTGACGAGGATATGACGTTCGAGAATACGTTTGATGACAGTCTAGTTTTAGGCGAAATGCCCCACATTATTGGTGATAGTGATACAGAAATCAGCGAAAACGAAACCGAATCTTTGGTCATTGACAGGAATGAAATCATGGACCTAAAGTTGAGTCAGGATGTGGCGGAAAACTACGGAATCGACTATGAAGATTTCGACTTGAACACACAGATCAATGACGAGAGAGAAGTTAACAACGAAATTATCGAAGTAGACGACTACAGTGATGACGAATTCGATTACAGCAATGTTTTCGTCAAGCCTGAGAAAGGTGAAGCTTCACATGTGATTTCACGGGTGAATCCTTCCATCAATGATTTTGACGATGACGAGTTTGAAATGTTTGACTATGGCATCACCACTCCTCAGGATGTTATTGCTGAACACAGCCGTAACCATCCTGGGAACGAGGCTCTTATCAAAGGCATATACCAGAAACTTAATAACGTTTTCAAGCTCCAGAACTTCAGATCCAACCAATTTGAAGCCATCATTAATGTGTTAAACGGTAAGGATGTGTTTGTGTTGATGCCTACGGGTGGAGGAAAGTCTTTATGCTATCAATTGCCGGCCTTGGTCGCTAGCAAAAACGGTAATGACGGTATAACCGTGGTAATTTCCCCGTTACTATCTTTGATGCAAGACCAAATCTACCATCTTACGGAGAAAGGGATTAGGGCGGGAATGATAAGCTCGAAAAACAACTTAGGTGAAAGAAGAGAGATGATAGACTTGTTATATGCTGGCCAGTTGGATTTGGTGTATTTGTCGCCAGAAATGGTGAATCGGTCAGACAAAATTCAGAATACCATTGAACACTTGTATAGGAACAAGAAGTTGAAAACAGTGATCATTGACGAAGCCCATTGCATATCCAGTTGGGGCCATGACTTCAGGGTAGACTATCAGGGGATGAACTTTTTCAGAAAAAAGTACCCAGATGTTCCTATTATGGCCCTCACAGCTACTGCTAACGATAAAGTCAGATTAGATATTGTTCACAATCTCGAACTAAACAACCCAGTTACACTTAAACAGAGTTTCAACCGTACAAACTTGTCGTACGAAATCAAGTGGAAGCTGGCAGGATACGTGGATGTGATTCGAGATACCATTTGCAATGAGTTTGCAAACCAGACTGGTATTATATACTGCAATTCCAAACAAGCGTGTGAGAATCTTAGTGCCAAACTCAATCTGTTTGGCTTGAGCACATCGTACTATCATGCTGGGGTTCCGCCTGAAGAACGTTCTACAATCCAGCAGGACTGGCAGAGCGAAAACATCAAGGTAATCTGTGCTACAATTGCGTTTGGGATGGGTATAGACAAACCCAACGTGAGATTTGTGATTCACTCGTTTCTTCCACGTACTCTAGAGGGTTATTATCAGGAAACTGGTCGTGCTGGAAGAGATGGGCTCCCTCTGCGGTGCATTACGTTGTACTCGTATAAGGATGCCAGAACCTTGATTTCCATGATAGAGAAAGACACAGAGCTTTCACAGCAAACCAGAGAAGCACATCTTGTAAAGATTCGGCAAGTTGTACAATATTGTGAAAATACCCATGATTGCAGAAGACAACAGGTTTTACAATACTTCAACGAGGTTTTTAACAAATCCGAGTGCAGAAATACCTGCGATAACTGTGTAAATAGCAAGGACAAGGCGGTGGAAATGGTTGAAAAGGATGTCACCAACATCTGCATGGATATCTTACGATTGGTACGTGAAATCCAGCACCAGAAAGTAACATTATTATACTGTCAGGATGTATTTAAGGGTTCCAACAGCGGGAAAATCGTCAAAAATGGCCACAACCATCTCGAATTACATGGCAAAGGTAAGAGCATAGACAAACTCGAGCTAGAGAGAATTTTCTTCCATCTTGTCATCGTGGAAGGCCTTGGGGAATATTCGGTGATGAAAGGAAGGTTTGCGACAACCTACGTGCGGCTCGGCAAACAGGCAGCCACCATTCTAGAACAAGGGAAAAAGGTGGTGATCAAATGCAGCAAGGCCAGTGCAGTGGAGCCTGTGCAAAACGTAGGGTTTGTCAGTGCCAAAACCAACAAGCCCATCAGTCTGGTAGCCAACCATATCGAGCAATCGTACCGAGCACTCAATCTTATTCGGGTGAAGACAGGACACCAGTTAAATTTCAAGGACGTCAACAACGTGTTGAGTGACGAGATGCTCCGAAAAATCGCTATCCACTTGCCCATAAGTGCCAGTGAATTCAAGAAATACACCGGCCCAGTGTTCGAGGGGTACTGGGTGAACTTTCGCACCAAATTGAACCAATTGTACGACCAAAGAAAGAAAATTACCGCAGGGTCCTCAGGAACAGGAAAAACCAGCAAGTTTAGCCAAAAATTCAAACTGCAGAAGAAGAGCAAAACATTCAAGTCGAGAGCAATGCCGATCTGAGGGCTATGTGAAGTTTGAAACCTTGTTTTGAATGTGTGTTATATTTTTCATGTGTTTTCTGTTTGAATTTGTATGAACTTTATTGGGTATTATACGGTTTTACGTTTGTTTTACGTTTGTTTTACGTTTGTTTGCGTGTGTTTTCGTGAGTTTTCGTGAGTTTTCATTTGTTTTCGTGTGTTTTCATTTGTTTTCATGTGTTTTCATGTGTTTTCATGTGTTTTCATGTGTTTTCATGTGTTATACATTTGTTATACATCTGTTTTCATGTGTTATACATTTGTTATACATCTGTTTTCATGTGTTATACATTTGTTATACATCTGTTTTCATGTGTTATACATTTGTTATACATCTGTTTTCATGTGTTATACATTTGTTATACATCTGTTTTCATGTGTTATACATTTGTTTTCATGTGTTTTACATGTGTTTCACATTGGAATTTGGTTTTGGCAAGCTTGGAGTTTCTTTTTACATGTTGACATCTGCCCAAAATACCACTCCTGATAGCACTATTTTAAATTAAACTACCAGATGTGCATGTTCCAGGTTCTGTAACTCTATGTTCTGTAACTCTATGTTCTGTACTCTATTGTTCTTGAGTTCAGGTGGAACTTACACCAGAATTAACTTTCAATAGATAAGCTACAAAACCAACCCAATTCCTAAACCTTAATATATGCAACCAAAACAGTATAAACCCTATTAAATAAATGTAACAAGAAGTATTTACTTTACCTTAATCTTTCAACACACAGAATACGATCATGGCTGGAACCTTATTTACGTATCTGTAGCTTTCCATACTTTTGGAAAGTTAAATGCAATTCCAACCTGGAAGCAACCATGCACATAATTAGGTGAGGTGGTGCAGATTTCTTTAGTGATGATAATTCGCCACTCTATGCAAATCAAGGCGATCATTAAGCAGGGTGTCGATTTGAGGTGGTGTTGTGTTGGTGCTAGTTCGTAAACATGACAAATTAGCTTTAGAATTTCAAACCATAAACCCTTTTTTCGTGCACTATTAAAGCTTGAATCTGCACGGAATGCAAGCTTCGAAAGTTGCTACATGTGGTAGTCAACGACTTCAGCCCCTACACGGCAGAATCTATTGTACTACAACTACAACTATACAGAACAAAGAAAAAACCTGGAATCGGCAAAAGCCTAGAGTTGGTCCGAGATTGTTTGTGCAAGGAATTTTGCTATGAGCTCTGCATTTACTCAACTCTAATTTCGTAAGTTGTCGGAATACCATGAAGATTTAATCGCTGGCAGCAGAAACAACTACAGTGTAAATGGGATATCAGCAAGGATGTAGCAATTTGTGAAAACTTGTGAAAACTTGTGAAAATTTGTGAAAAAGGTCTCTTGCCATCAATCCTCCATCGCAATTTTTACCAGGAAATGGAATGTATTCCACACCCTCAGATCTGGTGTCGCATTTGCGGAATGAAGCAAACTTCACGACCTGACACGAATTACCTACCAATGTCGCGCGGAATTGGTTCTGTGCAAGAGTATTTTAAGTCCCTGGCAACCTCTTGACTTCAACCAGGGCCTACTTAGTCAAGCCAAGTAGCATAACCAGCTAAACGCGCAAATTCAGCAAGCTTGAAGTTAAAAATGTGGTAAGGGAACTGAGGAACTGTGAAAATGTTGCAATTTGACCTAGCTTCAACATTTGAATTGCTGATTCACCAATAGTTAACTTAAGTGCACAAGATGCTAAGAGCAAGGGTTATACCAGAACGGCGATTATTCAAGACTATTGTGAAAGCGACATCTTGCTTCTAACTGCCGAGCAAGAATTTCCGAATTTGGCACCCTCCGCCAATATATATTCTTGTTAGTGTATTCGTCTAAACAGCCCCCTAACTATGTCGCACGCATTTTCCCAAAAGATCGTGCGATTACCTGTTGAGAGCCTAACCACATATCAGTGACAGATAAATTAGGTGCATGATGCATGAATAATTTAAATAGCTAATCCTCCCTTCAGGTCTTTTGTATTTTTTTAATATTTTTTTCCTTTTTCGGTGGTATTTCACTAACCTTTTGACAAACTAAAATCTATTTAAACAACCAGATCGCCATGACAGGACCTAATTTGAATACCATACCATTCATTGCTGACATACATTTGATCTGAAGCATTATCTCCAACGCTCACATTCTACTATCAACCACATAACATACTGTAGAATCTGTAAAATATTCATCAAGGCTACCAAAAGCAACAGTTCAACGCAACATGTTTTCCAAACCAGTTTATAACAACATCATGTATCCACAACCACAATACCAATCCACGAGGTTACCCTCGTTTAATGAGTTGGTCACAAGCATACCATTGCCAACGGAATTCCCATTAAGCACTAGACCGGCTTCGCTGTCACCAGTGTTTCCAACACAATACTACTACCAACCTATACAAGGATCTGTAAGTCCAAAGAGTTTACTTCCAACCCCACCACCATCGATGAAGGAAGTTCCAGTGAGTGTCTTGGAATCTGAAGCTAGTCTTAGCACTGTCAATCTAAAAAGGAAACATGTATGCAAGATTTGCTCCAGAAGCTTCACCACCTCTGGGCATTTGGCCAGACACAACAGAATCCACACTGGGGAAAGAAAGCATGTGTGTCCATGGCCGACATGTGAAGCTCGTTTTGCTAGACAAGACAACTGCATGCAACACTACAAGACGCACACCAATGGGAAGAAGAGGAAGAGCTTGAACTTCAAAAACAAGAGTTAATAGTTAAGTATATAAATGGGACGGCCGCAATAGAGGATATTATTATTGTAATTGCTTTCAATTTCTTAGGTAATATTTTTTAATCGAAGTATATTTTTTAATCCGGGATATTTTAATGCGGGTAGATTTTTTAATGCGGGTAGATTTTCAGTGCGAACCCGTATGTGGTTTCATAGGGAAATTGATGACGGCATTTAAAAAATGTCAAACTTGCATCACCAGACCAACAACATGAGCGCTAGGCGATTCTTTTTGCTGTTCATGCATTGCGTTAGCTGCGTCAGCTACATCACTCCAAAGCACATTATGTACACAAGGCCACCTCCAAACTCGCCAAATGTTATCACTCACCCTACGCATTTGGTTGTGTAACCCCTCTTCACCAATGGAATTCAACAATTCTTGTTCACATTTATTTTCTTACTAAATTACTTTCGTTTTGAACTGAAATTATAAATTATTTAGCGTCTGGGCTAATAATTCTTGTAGTTGTTTTATCGGGTCATACTAGACCCGTCGCATGTCTTTACCCGTATGTCAACACTCGAACTGCGGTCGGCCGAAGTTTATCGTCCAAATATTTTTTGGCAAACTAACTATGAAAAGTCGTGTAGCACCATATTTGAAATGGATTCATGTTTTTGATCTGAATCATTATTTTTGCCAGAAAAACTGACAAGAGGGGGGATGATAACATTGCTATGTACAAACCTAACTGTATGATAAGTACCTTTGTATCTCTACTAGGTGCATCATGCATCAATGTACTAGTACCGGAGCTTCCTAACCCAGTTGGAGTTGACTGTATGCACCTTAAACAGTAAAAACAGATCTGAACTCACGACATTAACGTTGTCGCACAACCCTGAAAGTCGCATTGTTGGGAACGGTACATGTCGTTGGTTTTCACGGTCTGGTGGTGGCAGATTCGTCAATTAAACTGCAATTTCCGAATGTGCAGTGGAGAACTCTGTACATATTATGAAAAGCACATTTGTATACTTTCTGTAGGCAATAAAATCAAAAAGATGCGTAAGTACTGGAATTTACGACATTTTCAAATTCAACAAAAAACCGCAACTGGTTTTTCACCAGCAACGTCACCACCTTTTCCTGAAAGGGGTTCAGCTGTATCGGTTAGAATGCCGTTTTATTGTTTATTCAAAGGCCCCTTTAATTTCTTTCTGTTACACTTGCTCTGACTAGGTTGACATCTTATCTTCTACCCTAGTTAGGGAATTCGAAGAGATTTGGGTTGGATTTTCAAGTTTTCAAGGTCGTCCGACAATCATCCTTCATAGCAATAATACCTCTAGAGTAGTTTCGTCACAAGGAACTGCAACTGATGCTACTTTTCAATTCTCACCACATCATCTCTGAAATATCATGCACAAGGTTGCCTGCAACAGCTGTTGCGACACACCCAAGCATAACCACTAGTGTCCACCGTAAATGAAATTCCCACCGTAAATGAATAGCCACTGTATATGAAAGAGGGTATGGAGAAAGCTTTTCACGATCTCCATCGCCTTGCTGCGGAAGTGTATTTTCACGGTGGTGTCGCACTAAATTTCCTAAAATATTTATTTAATGCATAGTGCATGCGTCAATTTTACCGAAAGACTCTCAATCGAGTAACAACCTCAATAGGGTTCAAATAGCAAAGATCTACTGTGAGATCTTTACTGACTTTGCATAATTACAGCAAAAAGTGTTACGATCCCGGCCAAGATTGAACTAGAAAATACACTATTGACAACCTGAACATATCCAGAGCTTTTTTGCAGAATCCTTGAAAATAAACAAGTCTACCTGAAATATCCCACAAAAATTGATTTTGGTGACGCTCAAAAAAATATTCTATTGTACGATAATTCTCATAACTAAAATATTTTTTCTATAATCTCAAAATATGACAATCCCACAACAAGTTCCAACCCTGCTTTCTCGTCAACACCTGGGATATCTTTGCAGGCAAGTTTCTTAGAGTATGCATCAAGAGGAGGGCTGAGAACGGGATCCAGTCCTACCTCAAAAGGTTTCGAATTGTTTCTAGTACCTGCTTATAGCTTCAAACCGCTATTGTAAGGTGCATAAGAAAGTAAAAATATTTAAGTGTAGCTGCTTTTACGTGCAAAGGTACCCCCATAGCCCACCTCCGCCCCTTTGAGTTTGTTCCAACTTTTATTACTCAGAAACAACTGGACACTTTTGATTGGTGGTTGAGGTTGCAGATTAAGTACTTGAAGAAGGGTTTGTTGATGTCGATTTACATGTAATATTCAGGCTGCTTAGGTAATAGGATTGGTTGTTTTAGAAACGAAGTTTGAACTTACGAACTGGCGACATTGAGAACCTAATTCACAAAGTTTTAGGGTTGTAATTCTGTTGTAAAGGTTCTACGGGACTATTAAACCCATGTTTACTTATATAAATTCGATAACTCAAGTGACTTTCAAAGTAGGTTAGACCTCTTTTGATCACTCAGGTTAAACTCATGTTTACTTGTGATACACGTTTGGATTTCTGAAGAACACAATTTTGTTGACCAACTACGTTATACTTTTCAGCACTTAAATAGGTTATACTTTTCAGCACTTAAATAGGATATGCTCTTCCAGTACTTAAATTATGCTCTTCCAGTACTTCAGTCGGTTATATCATGTTTGTTGACTAACTAGGTTATACTTTTGTTAACAGCTGTTGCTTAAGAAGGTTATGCTTATGTTTTGAGTGGCTTATCCTTTCAATCATTCAACTTGCTTTCAATTACTCAACTTGCTTTCGATTTCAACTGGGTTGCTTTCAATTACCTATTTAGTCGTACGGTTTAATGACTTTAAATCCACTTCCAGGTAGTCTAGACTTGTTTGATTCCCGGTCTAAAGTAAATAGCCATTTATTTTCGTTTATTTCGACAATTTCGTTTCATAATTATTTTAGTGGGCGATCGTAGTTAATATTCGGTGTTAAGCACCCATGCGGAATATTTTCTCGTTACCATCGATCGATCGGGTATCCTTGCATATGTACTGCATACAGGTGAAAAGTTTAATATTCAGTTCGTAATTTCAAGCCCACAGAACTGAAATTGCAGTGTTTCACCGCTAATTTCGTAATAAAGTGGAGGAACACTTCACCTACGAAAGGGTGGCGTTTGGATTGGTTTCCCGGGGCGCCTGGTCAAAGTAACTGACACAGTAGTTGGTTCCATTCAATTCGGTATCAAAATAAAACTGGAATCCGTTCAAGCTCAAGTTCACAATATTCACGGTATCTTCTCCGTCGTTCAAAAACTCATCCACAAGCTCAAAGCTCTCGGCGTTGCCTCTGTTCAACCCGTCCAACTGATTCACAATGTCATCCAAAAAGTGTAGTACGCATCCATGCATGTGCTGGTACAAGCGTCTGAACCGGCACGGCTGCACGTTCTGAACCGTGTCAAAGTAAACCTCGTCGGTGTGCTCGTTGTACTCGTTATGGTTCACCGTTTCTACCTCGAAGCACTGGAACTCGATGGGGCTGAAGAAATTGTGGTGGATGTCCCAGTCGATGCACTGGTTTCCCTGAAGATACACGAAGTTGTTTCTAGCACAGTACCGGCGCTGGAGCATCTGCGAGAGCTGGGCAAACATCACCAGGTTATCCAAGTCTTTCCAGAACCTCTGGCGTGGGTCAAAGTACTTGTGATGGTGCACAAACTCGTCCAATTCCACAAGGTACTTCGAGCAGTAGATGCACTTGCATCCGTTCCACATGAGGTTGTTCATGGACTGCTCGTAGCACGAAAGAACGTGCAAGAAGTCGGGAAAAACCACGTTGAGTTTGGGTTCGCTTTGAAGCGTCCGTGCCAACGTCACAAGAACCGTGATTCTTCGGAGAAAGTTTCCGTCGACGCCGTCGGGGATCCTGCCGTCCTTGGGAACCGTGTATCGCATAGCCAAGTACCGGAGGCCGAGCTTTTGCGACGACAAGAACCGCAAGACCTCGAGATCCATTTCTTCGTTTTGGTGGTGTGTGTAGCTGTTTTTGGCGTAGACCACGAGTTTTTTCACCTGGGGCCACGGCACCGCCACCGTGGCGAGGTTCTGGGTGTCTTTTATCCACACCTCCAAGTTCTGGAGGTTTTTAAACTCGATATTTGCGAGCTCAGACCACGCGGTGATATTCAACGACACCGGCGCAAGAACCACTCTGCTGCGGGCCAAATTGGCCAAAAACACCTCTGGGTCGTCTGTGTGGATGTGCCTGAAGTTTTGGAGCGTTTCAAACGCCGCAAAGCGCTTGAATCCACGCCCGAGCCGCAAGTCTATCTCATCGATTTTTCCACTCACAAACCTCAACTCTGCTTCGTTTTCTGCCACCACCGACCGGAACTGCACCTTCCGCCACATCCACCGCCGCAAGGCGTCGTTTTCCACGTACACTTTGCACGTTAAAACCGGCACCAACTCTAGCAACACCGCCCGGACCGCGTGGTTGTAGTCTCCATACACCTCAAAAACCTCCATAAACTCAAGCAACCGTGGGTTGATGGTCACCGACTGCACCAAAGCCGCTAGTTTGGCGGCAATGAGCCTCTGGTCGCCGTCGCTGCCGAGGTTCAACCCATCGACGTACGTCAAGTGCTGGAAATTGCGGTTTCTGCCGGCCAATTGCGTTCTTTTATTGAAACAGACCACCACGTGAGCATAGATTCGTTCGGCACACGGCTCGTAGTACGTGAAGTTCGTCCGTGCGAGGTTGAGGAGGGTGCTTGTGTCGAGAAACGGGAGGATCTGGAGTACATTCATTGCATCGTCAGTTTAAAAGTGGTGCGAACAAACCAAGGTGGGGCACGTGATGTGCGATTTGGGGTAGATGGGTCCTGGTTACAGAGGCGCCAAGCGTGGGGGAGGGGAAATCCACCGTCACACCGTCTCCACACCAAACAATCCCGCTCCTATCACTCCCACACCATAAGTCTGGAGCTAGTGGCATAATTCTGGAGCCAGTGGCACAAGTCTGGAGCCAGTGGGGCGTGGTGCAATTCCGCAGTGCCTGGTGTAACCGCAGTGCCAAATACAGAAGTTTTTGCCGAAAACATGGGGTAGGGAAATTCAATCTTTGCGAGCCACCTACAAGTTTAGGGCGATATTTACGCCGTGCCAGAGTATAAAAGGAGACGCTGGAAGATACGGTAATTAAATCAAAATGGCCCCAATTGAAGAAAACAAAGGCAAGTGGGACCACATCCCAAACCCTTGCTTAATGGTTACCAAAGACAAAACCGTCAAGATGTCGGAAGCTCCTATTTTGCCATTGAAGCCGAATCAGGTCAGATTGCAAGTCAAATGTACTGGTATCTGTGGTAGTGACATCCACCTCTGGAAAAAAGGTGGAATTGGTGAATTGGTCATTACCGAAGACTTGATCATTGGCCATGAAGCTGCGGGCCAGATCATCGAAGTTGGTAGCAACGTCTCCAACAAATTGTTAAAGGTCGGTGACAGAGTTGCAGTTGAGCCTCAGGTTCCTTGTGGCGACTGTTACTTGTGCATGAACGGCAACTACAACTTGTGTCAGGAGGTTGACTTTTTGGGTATGCCACCTACTCCGGGTTCTATCCAAAGATTCTTGAACATTGACGCTAAGTTTGTTCATGTTTTGCCAGAAGGGGTTAGTTACGAAGAGGGAGCTTTAGCTGAAGTGTTATCGGTTGGCTATCATGGAATCGAAAAGGCCGATGGGTTACCTTTGGGTAAACCATGCATGATTGCCGGATGTGGTCCAATTGGTTTGGGAACCTTGTTGTTGGCCGATGCTGCAGGTGCATATCCTATTGTCGTCACCGATGTCAACCAGGAGAGATTGGACTATGCTAAAAAACTTGTTCCTTCCATTTTCACCTACAGAATTGATTCTGAAAAAACTACAAAAGAGAACGCAGGCGAAATCAGAAACATCTTTGGTATCAGAGAATACGACATGCCATCTACTGTTTTGGAGTGCACTGGTGTTGCTTCTTCGATTAACACCTGTGGTTATGTTGTGAGAAGAAACGGGAAATTGGTTATTGTGGGAGTTTCGTCGTCCAATGAAATCGATAAATTTCCATTTATGCCGTTATCTTTTGGGGAAGTGGACGTGAAATTTGTTAACAGATACCACGACTCATGGCCACCGGTCATCAACTTGATCCAAAGTGGTAAGTTGAAGAAGATCAATGAATTCATTACACATAAGGTTAAGTTGGAGGAGGCATCCAAGGCCCCAGAAATCGTGTTTGACCCTAAGCAGCCAAGCATGAAGGTTTTTGTCATGGACGATATGGAGTTGTTAAATTAATTGACTTGTCAAGTCAATTGTTGAATAGTTACATTGTATAGTTGAGCATATTAATACAGGAATAATTACAGGTGAATTATGGCCCTAGGAACGTTTTTACTATTATAACCTTTGCCGTTATATTGCTGAAGTTTTTATTTACAAATAGGCACCCTATTAATGAGAATCTTGATACTTTTTACAGGATTTGTTTTCAAAAACTTCTTATTACCCCAGCATCGACTACAGAACGCTGATACTGACTGGTCTCATCTCATCTCATCTCATCTCATCTCATCTCATCTCGTACATTTTGGCGACTATATTTTCCTGATTTCGAACCATAAAAAACTTGAATTGCCCCTATATACAGCTCTGCAAACATTGGAACAAGCGGATAGTTACTCGGACCCATACCATGTGCAGCTTTGTTTCCTCAAACGTCAAGATCCGGGGGAGGGGCAAGGTTATTACGCGCAGTTGGCGCCAAAAACGCACAATCTGGGTTTGCGTCTAAAATTACCGAATCGGGGCATGAGGGCTGCGAAATTCACGTCGGTGGAAATGCTTTTCCCTTGAAAAAACATTGATCTATGACTCTGGCGTGGAAGAAAACGAAGTTTTGAAGTATCAAACGCATATATTAAGAGCTGGTCATACTAACTTACTACTTACCTCAGAAGAAGTCTACCTAGACTTTCTCATAATCAGTCAAAACCTTTACTTTTGCAGCCGATGGGCTGGACTTATCGAAGGTGTAAGTCAACCATTCTTTAACCAATCTTCTGGCTAATTCCAAGCCAACAACTCTCTGGCCGATGCACAAGACGTGACAATCATTGGATAATATACTTCTTTCCACCGAAAAAGAATCGTGTGCTGTCACAGCCCTGATTCCTGGAACCTTGTTGGCAGCAATAGCCATGCCCAACCCGGTTCCACAAATCAAAATACCTCTGTCAAACTTTCCTTCGTTGATTAATTCACCCACCTTAAAAGCAAGCGAAGAATATGCAGTGGAATCTGTGTTGGAATTGACTCCGATGTCTAGAACAAACTCCACACCACTGTTATTCTTCAAGTCCTTTACTATCTGCTCCTTGTACTCAAACCCCGCTTGATCACAACCAATAACAACCTTCATTCTACTTATATGGATATGTGCTAATGCTATTCTCTGCAAAAAATCCTGGTAGGCTATTAAAAAAATCCAATTAATTAGCCTACCAGGATTTTCCTGCTTATATACCTTTTTTTAGTGGGGTTGGTGGAAGTATACTCACACAAGCAAAAATCGGAAAATCTAGTTGAAAACTATATAAACGGGGATATTTCCTGGTGTTCGGCAACCATGACTAAACACTTCTTACCAGAGAACCCCAACAACTTAGTTAAAAACTGTATCCAAGGTTACGCAGTGACCAACCAAAATGTTTCGGTGTTGCTTAACGAAAAAGTTGTATACAACAACCAGGCCGACCGTAAAAAAATCACATTAATCAGTGGTGGAGGTTCGGGCCATGAGCCTGGGTGGGCTGGTTTGGTTGGGAACGGGATGTTGACGGCGTGTGCCCAAGGAGAGGTGTTTGCATCGCCAAATTTCAAGCACATTCAAGCGGCTGAAAAAGTGGTCCACAGCGAAAAAGGCACGATTTTGATCATCACAAACTACACCGGCGACAACTTGTACTTTGGAATGGCCCAGCAAGAGTTAATTGCCCGGTATGGCGAAGACAAAATCAAATTATTGAGATGCACCGATGACGTGGCCATCAAAAGATCCACCAACAGTTTGGTGGGAAGACGAACTTTGGCGGGGTGTGGGGTTGTGATCAAGATGCTTGGAAGTGCTGCCATGGACGACAAGTTTACGTTGCAAGAAGTGTACGAGTTTGGACAAATAATCAACCAAAACATCGTGTCCATAAACGCGGGTTTAGATCATGTGCATATCCCGGGCCATCCGGCCGATTCCAACTACGGCAAGTTGCAGCCAAACGAAATTGAAATTGGGTTGGGGATCCACAACGAGCCAGGGTTTGTCAAGATCCCTCAGGTTCCTACCAACGAGGCATTAATCAAGGATCTCTTGGGTTATCTCTTGAACAAACATGATGTTGAGAGAAACTACTTGAAATACGATTGTGACGACGAGTTCGTGTTGTTATTCAACAATTTGGGTGGATTGCCCATCATCGAAGAGAAGGCGTTGTTATTTGAAGCCGTCAAGCAGTTGGACGTGAATTATGGCATTGTTCCCAAGAGAGTGGTGGCTGGGACGTTTGTGACGTCTTTAAATGCCCCTATTTTCACCATCAGTTTGTTCAATGTCACCAAGAGTGTGAACAGTACCTTCAGTAAGGACAAGATCTATGAATTGTTTGATATGCCTACCACCGCCACAAACTGGCCATACGTGGCCAGTGACATTGGCGACTACAAATCCCGGATTGTCACTGAGTTCCAAAACTACACCGACACCACTCCCACGTTTGAAAAAGACATCATCATTGATGCCAAGACTCTCTACAACATCTTGGAAACCGGGGCAAACAACTTGATCAAGTTCGAACCACAAATCACAGAATGGGATACAAAGATGGGGGACGGAGACTGTGGAAAGATGTTGGAATTGGGTGCAAATGGGACGTTGTTGGCGTTGAAAAACGGGGTTGCTGATTCTGGTTCTGTGTTGACCAGTTTGACCAAGATCTTGTCTATTCTCTCCAACGATATGGGAGGAACCTTGGGTGCTATTCTCTACATTTTTGTCAAGTCCTTGATTAACCATTTGATCAAAAACTTGGATGACAAACAAAACTTGGATGATAAACAAATCATGGCCAAGTCTCTTGTGGGTGCAATTGACACCTTGCAGGGCTTCACCAAGGCTAGGCAGGGCCACAGAACTGTCATGGACGTGTTGATACCTTTTGTGAGGAACTTTAGCCACGCTTTGGACGTGAAAGAAGCGATCCAGACCGCTGAAGACGCTGCCGAGGGTACCAGAAAGTTGGCACCCAAGTTGGGAAGAGCCACGTATGTTGGAGGGTTGGAAAATAAGGTAGAGTTTCCACCAGACCCGGGTGCTTATGGAGTATACCAGATTATATTGGCGTTGGAGTATTTAGTTTAGTCTTGAATGTAGTAGTTGATATGGATTTTGGAAGGGCTTTAGGGTGTTTTAGGTATTGTGTCTTTAGTAGGTATTGTGTCTTTAGTAGGTATTATGACTATTAGTTGGGGATTTAGCTCTTTTATTAGGGAATTATGTCCTTTTCTTAGGTAATTATGTTCTTTTATTAGGTAATTAGCTCTTTTATTAGGGAATTATGTCCTTTTCTTAGGTAATTATGTTCTTTTATTAGGTAATTAGCTCTTTTATTAGGGAATTATGTCCTTTTCTTAGGTAATTATGTTCTTTTATTAGGTAATTAGCTCTTTTATTAGGGAATTATGTCCTTTTCTTAGGTAATTATGTTCTTTATTAGGTAATTCTGTCTTTTTTGTAGGTATTGTGTTTTAGTAGGGCGTTCTAGTTTAATGTGTACAGTTTTCATGTACTTTTAAAGGCGACTTGATATTTGGAAGGGGATTATGACTTTTAGTAGGTATTATGTACTTTAGTAGGTATTATGTTTTAGTAGGTATTATGTTTTAGTAGGTATTGTGACTTTCGTAGGGTGTTTTAGTAGGTATTGTGTACTTTAGTAGGTATTAAGTACTTTATTAGGGTGTTTTAGTAGGTATTATGACTTATTATGTTTTGGTAGGTGTTCTGACTTTTACTTAGGTGTTCTGACTTTTACTTCGGGAATTATGTCCTTTTGTAGGTATTAAGTACTTTAGAAGGAGATTATGTTTTAGTAGGGGGTTTTAGTAGGGGGTTTTTTGAGTACTTTAATAGGGATATGTACTTTAGTAGGGATATTTACTTTAGTAGATATTATGTTTTAGTAGGGTTTTTGGTTATGTTCTTCTAAAACAACCACATGTGTTTCAAGAATTTAGAGTCTACAAGTCAAGTACAAGTGGAATTAGTGCAGTTTTTGAAGGATAATGGTGGTTTTAAATATCAATGTGAGCGAGTGCTAATATCAATGTGAATGTTAGTAAACATCAATGTGAATGTTAGTAAATATCAATGTGAATGTTAGTAAATATCAATGTGAATGTTAGTAAATATCAATGTCATATTGGCGCACTTTCAAGTAACAATAAGCTACTTTTAACTATCAATTTCATGGAGTATACTAATCCATCTCTCGTGTGATTCAGTAGACCCTTTGTTGGATACCTGTGCTCTATTCATGGGTTTTCTCCTTATCTTCCAATCACATTCCTTTCTCCTTGGACATTTCACATCTTCACATCTTCACATCTTCACATCTTCACATCTTCACATCTCTATCTCTTCACATCTCTATCTCTTCACATCGTCATCATCCTTCTTCTGCTCAACTCCCTTCTTCAACCAAAAAGAATATGTATTATAAACTATGCATCTATTGATCGTGCTTCAAGCCGAAAATACCTCTACCAGCGTAGTACAATGGGAAAACAGTGGAGATGGTGAACAAAGCGTAGAATGGGTAAACAAGCATCTTAGATCTGGATCCTCTTAACCACAATGGCTGGGATGAGTTTTGGTATCTCTTTTGCAATTCAATAATTCTTTGTGGGTTCATTTTACTGGTTTGTTAGCGTAGACAAGCAAACGGTTGGGTTTAAATACGTACTTTGTGTTGAAAATATCAGTTCACTTTTTTTCCGCCAATAAAAAAAGGTGCGAATAAGCGGTAGACGCACGCCGAAATCGGTATTCACGTGATGTCACGTGACAAGTTCCCAAAGTTATAATCAACCTACAAGATCCTATAGTTACTCTTCGTCACTCAAAATAGCCACGCGGCCTGTTTCTTCTGATATCTTCCTCTTCACTCTCAACAGTCTCCACGCAAATGTGTATTCACGTGATGTCACGTGACAAGTTCCCAAAGTTATAATCAACCTACAAGATCCTATAGTTACTCTTCGTCACTCAAAATAGCCACGCGGCCTGTTTCTTCTGATATCTTCCTCTTCACTCTCAACAGTCTCCACGCAAATGTGTATTCACGTGATGTCACGTGACAAGTTCCCAAAGTTATAATCAACCTACAAGATCCTATAGTTACTCTTCGTCACTCAAATCTATAACCACGCGCCGCCTGTTTCTTCTGATATCTTCCTCCTCTTCACTCTCAATAGTCTCCACATGGTGGAAACTATCCAATGCCGTGTGCAAGTCTTCATCCAGAGAGCTCATGGCTCCTAAATCGCCATGTTCGTGGTCGTTCAAAAACTCATCGTCGGCCGTGGTGTAATGGTGGTCAAATCCCTCCCAGGACCCATGGTTGGAATCGGTGTCTACATCAGACAAGATATCATGATCACTTGTCAAATCCTGGTTGATATCGTTCATGCCTCTTCCGTCTATGAAACTGTCGTCGCTATCGTATGCATTATCTTCGGTGGCATTCAATTCCACCTCTAGATCGTAGTCCTCGGCCGAATCGTAGTCTTCTTCTCGTGGCACCCGAAACCGCGCACCGCAGTGCAAGCACTCCGACCCGTGGGCCTCCCAATGACAGTTTCCGCACCGCGGCACTCCGTCCGAGTTGTCCACTAGCGTCAACACTCCTTTGAAAGTGTCACCGTAAAGTTTGCTGGTTTTGGAATCTTCCTGGTACTTTGTATTTGCTTCCTGTTGTCGCTTTTTGAGGTCGGCTTTATTCTCTTCGGTGCCGTGTGCTATCAAAACTTCAAGTATCTGGTTACTGATTTCTTTCAACTGCACATTTAGTATGGGTGGCGTTTCGAGTTCGTGTCTACAAGTAGGACATGTGGCTTTGTTTTGGAACCAGACGGTGCAACATTCGTAGCAGAATGAGTGCCCGCACGTAGATATAACCGGTACTATCATTATTTCTGAGCAAACCGAGCATTCTAGACTTTCGGCTATCTTTTCCACGAGGTTGTCTGTGATTCCACCGTCCTGTTATGTTAGTACTTCGTTTGCACCGGTGTTTCTAGTACTTACAATTTTACTCCAGTCTTCCATGACTAAAATTTCGCGATTTTTGCGATTTGGTTTATTTTGAATTTGATTCTTGAACGGTTGAAAAGAGTCTGCTGGAATATTGCTATACAAATGCTTTATTTACACTATTTACATTATTATTCTATCCAACATCATTCACATAATCAAACATCATTCACATAATCAAACATCTCATCCAACATCTCATCCAACATCTCATTGATTCATTACATAATCCTAAGGAATAGCCATCTAGTCTTCTTCATTTTCGAGGAAAGAATCAACTATGTCTTCATTGAACTCACCCAATACTTCTATCATAGACTCTCTAGATCTTTTAATAATCTTGGTGATATCTTCATCAGGTTCCTCCACTAGCACCTTCTGGCCGTTGGCCATTTTCAACACCCCCCACCAAAGGTTTCTTATTCACAACATCAATGGTTCCTTTGAACACAGGTAGGCTATTAACATAATCAAAATATGGTAGATTGCATACAACCACTCTGGTGTGAAGTTTCTCGATCA
Source organism: Yamadazyma tallmaniae (assembly GCA_030569655.1). NCBI lineage: Eukaryota > Fungi > Ascomycota > Pichiomycetes > Serinales > Debaryomycetaceae > Yamadazyma > Yamadazyma tallmaniae. The sequence continues at coordinate 337,709 of JAJMLL010000009.1, read as the reverse complement.
TTTCTTCAACAGTCTTATTGAAAACCCCGATCTTAGGCAAGTTCATCTCTTGCGCTTGTTTCCAACCTTTTCTGCTTCAACTCCTTCCACCGCATCAAAAATAGTGATGGCACCATCCAAAACTCTCAATGATCTGATGACTTCAAAGGAAAAATCAGCATGTCCTGGAGTATCAATTATATTGATCTTATATCTCATGCAATATCTCATGCAAACATCTCATGCAAACATCTCATGCAAACATCTCATTGATTCATCCAAAAATTCATTCAAAAACTCAACCACAAATCCATGTTTAGGACCTCATAATCCATCTATCCAAAATCTCAAACATCTCAACCACCTTCTGCTCCAAGTATCCTTCTTCTTGAGCCATGGATTCCTGTAGCTTCTTACACAAACTTTTCAAGCCTTCAATGGTTTCTTCCGGCGCTCCTGTCGACGCTAGTATCAGTATCATCACTTCACACTGGTCTATAATGTATGGACATACAGTGATAGTTTCCACTTGAAACTGCCTAATCACCCTATTCATTTCTTCATAGTTTTCCATTCTTCTGTAGTTCTGTAATTGCCTTACAAACACTAGTATGTTCATGTTTCCATTCAATTCGCTCTTATCAACGGCCTGAAGCAATTCGGCTGCCTCTTCATACATTTTCTTGCGGTACAAAATCCCACAGAACTGAACTTTGCTTACTATGTCAAAGTCTCGCAACTGTAAGTTTTTGAATTCTATCAACTCCTCTTCGGTTGCAAACTTCAAGTTTTCCAAACTCAACACATTCTGATGTCTTTCCTCCAATCTTATTTTATTATTCAACTCAATAAGCTTCTCTCTGTTGACTATATTGGCCTTTTTAAACGTGTCGTGAATCACCTTGAAATCTGGTTTGACTCCCCTGTCAATTAACTCGGTAAACCCCTTGGCCATTCTGAAGAATCGCTGTGGTTTAGCACTCTTGTTATTCTTAAACGGCATGATTACCTTCCATTCCTCAGATTTATATTTCCTTGGGTTTAATTGGTTGTTGCCGTAAACAACAGGTACCATTGGTGATTCGGTTTCTTTTAGCTTGATGCTATCCAAAAGAAACTTCTGTCCACTGTATTCAAGTCTCTCGGATATCCAGTCCTTAAGACGCTGCTGAAGTGCTTTTCCGTGATGTGGATAGCTTTTCAAAAATGACTTGAATATGATTCTGAGAAATACTGGATGGAAATCTACCTTGTCAACGCAAGATTTAATGTACTCAACCAACTCAAGGAAGTTCCCATTTTTCTCATAGTATGCTGCAAATCTTACATAAAATTCATCTGTGATAGGGATTTCATGTGATTTGATTCTGGTGACTATAGGTTCAATATCTTGAAATCTACAGTACTTGGATACAAACTTGAGCATCGAGTAGTAGAAAACCTTCAAATCTCCTGGTTCCAAGTATTCACATATTGAATCCATTTCTTGTAAATCATCAGCCACGAGATGTTTCTGTATGCTGGTTCTGTCACGACTAAGTATTTCAAACTTCAACCTGGCTTTGCGTACCAAAAAATGGTCATCTAGTTGATATCTATAAATCAAGGTTTCAATGGACTTGATTTCTTTGAGTGTTCCGAATATATAAGACTCATACAATAACATAGACATGGTCTTACCGTTGGGAACGGCATTTCTGGAGAAAATCCACGTCTGGAATACATAGACCAAGTTATCAAACAACGCATCAGACCTCATAAACATCAACAAGGTAAATTCCAATACATGGTCTCCGAAATCTCGTTTTATGCTGGTTATGTGTGTGAAAAAGCTTTTTGCCTTTTCGATTTCATAGTTATAGGTGAAACCACCTATCAAATACTTCACAAACTCATCTCTAATGTCCCTGGGATTGTTGGTAACGTAGACTTCAGCCAACCTTTCAAGAGTAGTAAAATCGTTGGTGTGGTATGCATATTTGATGTAAAGCTGCTGAAACCGTATGTCTTTCATCATGAACACTTCATAGTGCTTGATTATGCTATAGTAGTTGTGTAGTCTGGTAACAATATCAGGCAATTTCGAGGAATCTACAACCGGCGACGTCAAATAATCCATTCTTTCCACACTCAAGAGCCCTTCGAACTCGTCTATGTCAATAACCACATTTGCTTCCAACAGCTTCCTCATGGTATCTAGAACCTCGTCGTATTTCTTGTCTGTATTAAGTTGCTTTAATCTTGTAATGAGACTTCCACCCGAAGCCTCGACTCTATAACTATTGGGTAGCTCCCTTCTCCAGTCATACTCCGTAGTGCTGACAGTCTTTGGTATTCGCTTTCCCAAAATCAACTCTGCGTACGAATACGATGTGCCATGCGATACCGACGCATGTATCAGCCGCGTACCGATTCTTCGTATCAGGCTTGTTTGAACCAGTATTCGTACTGGAACCGGCCCTATCATCTATTTGCTTCTATATTCCCCCTGGTATTCCCCCTGGCCTGTGCTACAATTTTTACCACTCTTTTAACAGTACGATTTTTATGTTTTTCGCGCCGTCGTGCGCGCACTTTCTCCATATTTCACACTCACTGGAACTGAAGGAGGTGACTGAAAAGAAGAACCATGTCACTATATTCCAAGCTAGGGCCACAGGGAAAGGCGCTATTGAATGGGCTTGATAACTCGGATGATGCTCCCCAGGAACTAGACTTCTTGATCAACGACATGAGAAATCCAAACCATGGTTCTCCAGAGAAAATGATAGGTTACATGTACCATTATCTCCCTAAAATCAAGTTGGAGCACAATCTTAGGGTTGTATTTGCTAGTTTCCTCAACAATCCTGTGAATTTCAGCCACGGGGGCGTGAATTTCAGCCACGGCGTTAATTTCGAAACCAACTACATGGTGATCGAAGGGTTCAAGGCTATTACCGATAAGAAACTTAAAACGTCCGAGCCAACGTTATCGATTAAGGCCTTCTATTCGATTTTGCTTCAGGAATTGACCAACTTTGTTCATTTTGATATGATCCACAACAGTTGGAAGGCCTTACCAGTAATTACAGGTATGATGTTGTCTGACCAGTTGAGAGATGATCTTTATACGAATGTCAACATCTTGGAGTATAGGATATTCTTTAGAGACTGGGATGCCAAAGCTAAGGCTTTGTATAAAAAGTGTTTGAATTATTCTTTATCCGGATACAACTCCCCAGATGTCATTAATTTGTGCTTACTCAGCTATTCTATTACTTTCAACAAGGATTCCGAATCCGTAAAAGACTACACCCCCAAATTGTCTAATAATTTCATCATCGGCATGCTAATTCAGTTGTTATTTTCGAATAGTTCTTCTGGATGTCAGGTTTACGAATCTTTATTACATCCCCAGTTTTTGTCTGATCTGCAGGTATCTGCTATTACCAATAAACCAGTGATTAAACATTTGAACAGATTGTGTTTTTTGTTAGACAACTACTTTTCAGTTCTTCCTTTGGATCAAGAATCCAACGAGTTAATTCTTGATAGCTTATTGAAAATCAAGCAGTTCAACCATCTGCTCTGTGAAAAGTCCCAGAACTCCATGTTCAACGATACCAGCAGCATTAAAAATCTGTCTCTCGTGCACCAGAACTTTTGGTACTTGATGAAATCGATCTTGTTTAGCCAGTGCATAATCTACCAAGGAATCCTTACGAGATATTTATCCAGCAATAAGAACAAAATATTCGGTTTCTTCAGGTCCTCGTCCAATATAGAGTTTGACTACAGGCAAATCAGCTACAAGATAATCGAAAATTTGTACTTTTTGAACCATGTTTTGCTTTCTATTGGCCAGGGTGGCTTTGACACCTACAATTTTGTCTACTACCTAAGCTTGGACGTGTTGCTTGCAAATAAATACCTGACTGTTGAATTGGAAAAGTTGACAATGGTAATGATAGGGTTTCCCAACGTTAATTTGCATTCTCAGGCATTAAATGAAGATTTGATCAATAAGAGTAAAGTGATGTTCGTGTTGGGATTGTGGGAAAACTACTTTCAGAACAAAGCAACCACAAAAACCCCATTTTTCACAAAATCTATATTCCAGGTATGTTTGGATTTGGCGAACAACGCCGATATCCAAGCGTACGAGTTGGTAGAAGCAGCACATTCTGTGCTTTTATTATGTTTTTCCAATACCAACAACTTGCAAGAGTCGATACAATATGTAGGATTAGTCATGGACCAGTTTCCTAAACTTTTATCCCCTAACCAATTGAGCATAGCCGTCGAAACCATCGGAAAACAAGTCTTGTCGCATCCAGTTGTGTATTCAGATAGTATCCATGCCAACTCGTCAGAAGAGTTCCTAGAGTTTATATATTTCAGGTGTCTCAACGTCAGAAGCCAGATTTTAATCAATTCCAAAGTTGACAGTTTTATTTCAGCACAACCAATAGCAGAAATAGGTGCAGAGTCTACAATTAGAACATTAGATACAAAGAGTAAAGAAACAGATATCATACGCCAAAATAAAACCAAGAAGCCAAAAGACCAAGTACATTTGGATATCTTGCCAGAAAATCCTACTACAAATTATGCTTTCACCAAGAGATTTGTACCCGAGACATCAAGAGAAGGAGTGTTGTTAGCATTTATTAACTTGGTTCCTTACTTGCCGTTGTCAATTTTTGTGAAATGGTTGAACAAGATTATGGTTCTAGTTGCAGCCAGTAGTTTGCTGGAGCGCAAATACTTGGAAGATATGTTGTGGAAGGTGTTGAGTGAAAACTTGGATTTGAACCGATGTGAGATGGCGTATAAGTGGTGGTACGAAAGCAGAGGCGTGGTTGAGAAGGGGAGATTGTAGGAGTGGTTGAAATGAAGTGAAAATGAAGTGAAAATGAAGTGAAAATGAAGTGAAAATGAAGTGAAAAT